>PVIC010019349.1:0-30653 GCA_004025085.1 Thryonomys swinderianus | reverse complement strand
TTTCTTTCTTTCTTTCTTTCTTTCTTTCTTTCTTTCTTTCTTTCTTTCTTTCTTTTCAATTCATTAGATTTTTTTTATTTGCTAGTATCCCTGGTGATTCGTAGGCATGTCTGTCTCTTTCTTTCTTTCTTTCTTTCTTTCTTTCTTTCTTTCTTTCTTTCTTTCTTTCTTTCTTTCTTTCTTTCTTTCTTTCTTTCTTTCTTTCTTTCTTTCTTTCTTCTTCCTTTCTTTCTTCCTTTCTTCCTTTCTCTCTCTCTCTCTGTTTTCAATTCATTAGATTTTTTTTATTTGCTAGTATCCCTGGTGATTCTTAGGCATGTGATCCTTGAATAATCATTTCACAAGCACTAATTTAGATGTAAAGGGACAAATCATTAAACCTGTTATCTTGTGTCTTCCCTGTCCTGACCCCACACATGTTATTTATTATTCAATATCTCCCAACTGTGTTTGACTTCTGGTCTTCCCTAAGCAGGCCACACACGTTCAAAGCCCTGGAATTTAACTTCTTTTGCTTGAGACATTCAAGGAGTCACTTCATGCCAACAAGCCTCAAACACTCCTCACCTCCTTCCCTAGCTAATAGTTACTAGTGCTTAAAGTCAGCCTGTCTCTGTCTTGTAGGTAGCCAGTTGCTAGTATATTCTGGACAGTCTCGGCTGTAGATTCATAATATTTAACCCCCATGGTGACCTCAAGGCTGCTCAGCTTTCCTTCTTTGCATATTTCCAGCAGTCTGCAGGCAGGCAGTGCGGAGTCTTCTGCCCCACCTGAAACTCTACCTCGTTTCAGCTGCACAGGCCCCAGCAGACAGCCTTACACCCTCCCCTCTTTGCAGGGCTGATCCCTTCCATCCTGTCCTCTCCAAAGCCCCTCTCTGCCACAGACAGAGCATAGGATCTAGTACTCAGTCCTCTGTGGCACATCTATGGAATTAGATTTGAAAAATTATACCCTCTTAAATGGAGAGTAATAAAAATGAATATCCTATATCTCATCTCCAAATCAACTTATTCCTCTGGAAGGAATTACAAATGTTAATGATGGAGTGTTTCTTAAATTATAGGAAGGAGTGTAGAGTGGCAATTTTGCAAATGTTATCTGGAAAGCAACTGTTTCCAAAGTAGTAAGTAATAAATTAAATTTCAAATTTCTTTTTTTAAAAATTGATTTTATTGGTACATTTTATATATACATTATGATCACAATCAACATTGAAAATTTGTACCAGTACATGACATATCCTAATTCTTATTTTTCCCATTCCCCTACTCTCCCTACAACCCCCACTCCACCAGCTATATACATAAGCTTTGTTTCCTATTTTTACCATCAATTTTTTTTCTCCCTTCTTTACTTACCCCTACCTCCCCCTTTCCTTTCAAATTTCAACTAGCTATGTCCTATCTCAATGATTTGTGGTTTGTTTATTCCATCATTCATTTAAGAAATACTTAATTGCTTTTACAGCTAAGACTTGTAGCCACTACACATACTGCCTGATACAGAAATGAGACGATTAAGGTGACACTGTTTTGAAAAAGAACAGTCATTTGCCCAGAAATTGCTACTGTCTCCCTCTTGCATTACTGACAGAAAACTCACACACTGGCTTGCAGGCACATACCTGAATGCGCAATATAGACAATATATGACTCAGGCTTACTTTATTATTATTATACTCACTGCTCTTACACCAGTAAGTTTTCCAAAAAGTTCTGTCTTTTGGAAAGACAGTGTGTGAGCAGCAGCTATACCTATGTTCCAATCCACGTGATGGTGATTGCTCTTGGAACAGAGAAGATCACAATTCTGTCTTTACAACAGTATTTCATGAGCTCAGTTACAATGCATCATTCCCAGGATCATTCCTGACAAGAGAAAAATTAATTTTTAAAAATGAGCTTTAAAATTTGCTAAATTGTACACTGGGCTGTGGTCTCCGAATAAATCCACCCACGTGCTGACATTCTGTGGGACGTAACTTCAATCTCTTGAATCTCTGTCTTAACACTATTGCTATTGACTTTAGTGTGTCAGTTTTAAACTGTACTAATTGATTTAATTGAATTGATCATTGAGTTTAATGTTAATAAATTAGCTAGTTTATTCATTTTCCAAATTGACAAAATGAAACATAATTAGTTGAATTTCAACTGTACCTACTAACTGGGGATATTTATCAAGAAAAATTAAATATAACACAGAAACTAAAAGCTATGTTAAATATCTAGAGGGTTTTCATGAGGAACAGTATAATACATATTCCATGTTGTCACAGCATACAGAATTGAGATCTACAGGTGGAAAACAGAGGAAGACATATGAGATGAGGTTTTATAAACACTGTGTTTCAAGTATTTGTGGGAATCTGAACTCCTGGTCCCTAGAGGCATCTGATATTAGGCAGACTGTGAGCTTCAACACGCAGAGGGACCAAGTATGGCTAAGCCCATCACCCTTGGGAGTCTAGGGCTCCAACGGGCCAGCAGAGGCTGAGGTTCCCGAATCAGCCACCCCTTTCTGCTGTGGCCCAGAGCTCACAGCTGTGTTAGCCTTAAAAGTGCATGCTGCCTTGTCTGCAGCCACAGCACAGCACAGGTGCAGACTCGGGCCTCCACTGAGATAAAACAAACTGCTGACCACAGCTTGTTGAGCTGCAGCTGTGGAAAAACAGCTTCTGACTGGCGAATTCATGGTAAATGATGCCGCAAGGCTAATAATTATGATGAAGCAGGTGTTTTCAATCCTTGCCTGAGTCCTCGGCTTCCAGCTCACTGGTATGAGGGAACTGAGTTTCTAAACCTTAGGAAAGGAAAATCGCCAGTTGGATTTTCTGCTTAAGAGTATTAACTGTTTGCTTATAACTAAATGCGAGCAATGCTGAAAGACAGAAGCTGCACAGTGGTCTCATTATCCTGAGGTCACTTTTTCCTTCTGAGAAACCCAGGAAAAATGAAAGGAAACAGGTTCAAGAGGTCCTGGGCTTTCAGGACAGGTTCTAAATTATTGCCAAGAAGAATAGAGTAGGGAGGAAGTTATTTTTTTTGAGACAGGGTCTCACTTTGTAGTTCAGGCTGGCTCTTAGCTCACTATGTAGCCCAGGCAAGCCTTGAACTCAGCAATCCTCCTGCCTCTGCCTCCTGAGTGCTGGGATTACAGGCGTGAGCCACCATGCCTGGCACTGTGGTATGTGGTATTAATGGCTGGTGGGCACAAGTCACCACGCCCAGCATTGTATGTGGTTAGCAGGATCGAACTCAGGGCCTTGCACTTGTGAGGCAGGTGCTGGAACCACTGAGCTAAATCTCCAGCCCAGGAGGAGATTATTTTTTCTGAACCTACCTAGTTAGGGAGATAAACAGAAGAGAGGGAACTTATTTTGGTGGAAATGAAATTATCAATACTTTAGAAAGAGCTGTGGGTTCTAAGTTTATCAGTTGCTGATTCTTTTGTACTTTTAAGAAAACACTTGCTATGTGATGTATATGTTAATTTTTTTTCTATACAGTGCAAGGAAAAAAGACTTAAAAGTCTTAAAAAGGAGTCAGAGACAGGAGGATTGCTGAGTTCGAGGCTTACCTGGGCTACGTAGTGAGCTCAGAGCTAGCCTGAACTACAAGTGAGACCCTGTCTCAAAAAAAAAAAAAAAGTCTTAAAAAGGAAAAGAATGAGCTGGGACTTGCTGATCACAAGCCTATACCCCTCTAAGACATCACAGTTTCTGCCTGGTGGGAGAGAGGGTAGTAACAGTTTATCCTGTATGACAAGAAACAAATGCTCTAAACTGAAAGAGAGGCTGAGGAAAAACTAGTTTGCAAAGTCATGGCATTGGGAACTCAGCCAACAGTTTCACAGTTGGTCAAGATATTTGGAAATTAGTGTGAAATTCAGAAAAACAACCTTTGCAAAAGTAGTAGGAAAAAAAATAAAACTTTAAAAGTCAATAGGATGTCCAAAATATTTCAGGTAATATGCTGAGATTGCAGTTTACAGTGTTACCAAGAAAATAAGATACCTAAGCCTGAGTAATTTTTGTTTTTACAGAAATCAAAAGATAATCCCTATGTACTTATTAAATGTTAACTTCTAAGACCAGAGTATTTAAAATTAAAACCCAAACTGTTATAAAGCCTTCTTTATGATAGTTTACATAAAAGAAGGCTTTGTCTTTCCGTAACCACAGAGAGGGCTGTAGGAGTTTGGTAAGCTCTTGACATTTCTATATTTTATGTTAAAAACAAAAACAAAAAGAAAATGGAGCCCAGGACCTCATACATGTGCACACACATTCACCACTATGCCATGCTCCCAACTTCTGTTACTTTTTTTAAATTGAATTCTTTATTGGTACAATTTATATGCATCTCACAATCACATATAACATTGGGGAATTTGTGCCAGTATATGACACAAGTTAAATCTCATTTGTACCCATATCCCTCCCCACCCACACCTCCATACCCCCTTTATACATACTCTTTTATTTTCTTTCTGAATCATATTTATTCCTTCCCCTCATTACATTCCCACACCAAATTTTCTATGGAAATTTCCTGCTCTATAAAAGCTGTCATACTTTCTAGAGCTCATTTGCATCTACAGGTGCTCATATCAAAGAGAAGATCTGGTATTTGCCTATCTGTGATCTATTTATTTCATTTATTAGTATATCCTCCAGGTGTCTCCATTTGCACATAAATGAATCGATCTTGTCATTCTTTATGGCAGAATAGTACTCCATTTTAGAAAAAACCACATCTTCTTTATCCAGTCTCCAGTTGATGGGCATTTGGGTTGTTTCCAAGACTGAACTATCACAAACCAAGCTGCTATGAACAAGGGTGTACATCTGTCTTTCCAATATGATTTTTTAAATTCTTTTGGGTATATTCCTAGCAGGAGGATAGCAGGGTCAAATGGGACCCCTAGTCCTAGTTTTCTGAGAAATCTCCACACAGATCTTCATAATGGTTGCACAAGTCTGAAATCCTACCAACAGTGGAAAAGGGTTCCATTCTCCCCACAGCCATGCCAACATTTATTGTTGGTTGATTTTGTGATAGTGGCCATTCTTTGTGGAGTGAGATGAAATCTGTGTTGTTTTCATTTGCATCTCTCAAATGACCAGTGATGTTGAACATTTCTTCATATGCTTCTTGGCTGCTTTGACTTCTGCCTCTGAGAAGTGTCTGTTCATTTCAGATGCCCATTTTTGAATTGGGTCTTCAAACTCGGGGAGGCTGATCTATTTGAGTTCTTTATATATGGTAGATAATAGCCCTTTGTCTGATAAACAGCTAGTAAAGATTTTTTCCCATGTTGTTGGTTGTCTATTAGCAGTGCCAGTGACTTCCTTTGCTGTGCAGAAGCTTTTCAGTAGGATGAGATCCCATTTGTTGATTCTTTCTGTCAGTTCTTGTGCTATAGAGGTTTTATTCATAAAGTCTCTGCCTAAGCTAATGTCTCCAAGAGTTTTACCTAACCTGTTTTCCAGCAGGCTTATTGTTTCTGTTTTAATGTTTAAGTTTCATATCCATTGTGAGTTTAGTTTTGTGCATGGTGAAAGAGATAGGTCTAGCTTTAGCTTTTGGCAGGTTAAAGCCCAGTTTTTCCAGCACCATTTGTTAAAGAGGCTGGCTTTCCTCCATTGGGGATGTTTGCCTTCTTTGTCAGGCAAACATAAGGTGGCTTAGTGTATCCGGGGTTGTTTCTGGGTCTTCTAATCTATTCCACTGGTCCTCGGGTCTGTTACTTTGCCAGTACCATGCAGTTTATCACAGCGGCTTTATAGTAGAGTTTTAAATTAGGGATTGTAATACCCCCTGCCATGTCGTGGTTGCTTAGAATTGCTTTTGCTATTCTAGGTTTCTAGTGTTTCCCGATGAATTTTTGTATTATTTTTCTCTAGCTCTGTGAAGTATACTGTTGGAATTTCAGTTGGAACTGCATTGATTCTATATAGTAGTTGTGGGAGTATAGCCATTTTGATGATGTTGCCAACCTCTGTTACTTTTTTTTTTGAGACAGGGTCTCACTTTGCAGTTCAGGCTGGCCCTGAGCTTACTATGTAGCCTAGGCAAGCCTCAAACACAGCAATCCTTCTTCCTTTGTGTCCCGAATGCTGGGATTACAGGCGTAAGCCACCACACCCAGCATTGTATGTGGTCACCGGGGATCAAACTCAGGACCTTGCGCTTGCGAGGCAGGCACCAGAACCACTGAGCTAACCCTCCGGCCCTACCTTCCTATTTTTTAATACTTGTTTTTTCCTGTTGATGATAATTTCAGAAAAAATTCAAAGAACATTTTTTTTTAACTGAATAGTTTGAGAGTAATTTGCTGACAGCATATGCCATTACTCTTGAATACTTTAGTGTGTGATTCTTCAGTAAGGGCCGTATCTCTCACTACATTACAACTACTGAAATAAGGAAATTAATCTTAATGTATCATGCTTGGTGTGGTGGCTCATGTCTGTAATCCCAGCACTTGGGAGGTAGAGTCAGGAGGATTGCTGAGTTCAAGGCTTGCCTAGGCTACATGGTGAGCTCAGGGCCAGCCTGAACTACAAAGTGAGACCCTGTCCAAAAAAAAAAAAATCTTAATACATCATTATCATTTATTTTCAGGCTTCTTTGAAGTTTAACCAGTTACCCCAGGAATGTCTTTTACAGCCAAAGGATTCAGCTTAGAATCACACACTGTGTTTATTATGTGTTCTTTTGTTCCACAGTCATCTGATTTTCTCAATGTTTGAATATTTTCAAGATCACTGATTTTGTTGAATCCCCTGGAGACTTATCTGATATTTCCCAGGATTTAGATTCAAGCTACACATTGTTGGCAGAGATGACACACAACTGAAACACATCTGAAGTCTTCTTGTTGCTTTCTACCCAGTGATGTTAAGTTGATGACTTGTTATAAGAGATATGATAGAATTTTGATTGCCCTTTAATCTTGGCTTGTGGTGTTTCTGCTCTGAGTACACATGGCAATTTGTTCACACAGAGCACTGTCACCATCCTCTGAGTCCTCCTGTGGGTCGTTTACTGATGGGAATGGAGAGGGGTACCTACAGGAGTCCACATGAACTGACAAGTATTTTTCCTCACCTCTCTGGAGTCTGCTGCAGGAACAGCCTTTCGTGTCTCCTTAGGAGGAGTACACCTGGTGGAGGAGGCCTGAGCAAGGGGCCAGGCAGGGCTTGCAGCAGAACGGGTCAAGATGGGAGTCAGTGTTGAGGTTTAGTCCTTAGTTCTTTATGGGAGGGGAAGCTCTTACAATTCTTGGCCTAGGCAATGGTTTTGAGAAAGAAGTGAACTGGGTAGAATTTCAGCATTTAAATTTGTAAAGTGAGAGAGCTGATCCTCATTATGTTATTCCCTGTGCATTTCTATTTGGGATGTTTCATGAAAGGAAATATTACAGAAGGAAATAAAAGTTTCAGTTAATGGCAATAGGAAGCATTTTTATTGTTTGGTCTCTCCTGTTTTCTAGTCCATTCTATAGGAATGCCTCTTTTCTATTAATGCATAATGGTGTCTTTGTGGATTTCACATGCTTGACCACCACCAGTATTGGCTCTTTGGCATCATGGCTGGCTAAGGGAAACATAGGAGATGAAGAAAGGAAGGGAAGGGGCCAGGAGAAGAAATGGACAAATCACCTTGAATTCTCCCTATATCACATATTTTTGAAACTTGGTTAGCCACTTACTGCCTGGGTGGCCTTGAGCAAGTTCCCTGGCCTCCCCATGCTTCCATTTCCTCTTCTGTAAAAGATGAATGATAAGGGGTGGATTCGATGAGTTCACCTATAGGAAAAGCACTTCGATGTGTGTTGATACACAACTCAGGACTTGTTGGTTACTATTATTATATTTTATTATTTTATCATTGTACCTTCAAGTTAGAGTTTATGGCACACCTAGAATCTGCCCGCAGTGAGCCCATGTACAGATGGGTTCAGAAAAGCTTAGCTAAAGCAGCGCTTACAGGGAGCGTGTTCCACAGTTGTGAGAAGACAGCATCCTTCTGGTCTTTCATCACATGATTCAGCTTCAATATTCAGCATCGAAAGGATATTCCTCCAAACGTGACATGCTGCAGCAGCAGGCAGAGAGACAAAATGCCAGAAAAGTGCAACAACCATGGTCTACTAGGCATTCTTTTACGGTGAAACCTGCCATCATTATGTTCCTTCAGCATCTTCCCCGACTTTAAGACTTTGTGAGCATACAAGAAGTGACACCCTGACCTTCCCTCCACCTGGTGGAAGGGGTATTTGTGAAAGGAGAGGAAGCCACCAAGTAGTGACCATGGCACCAAAATAACCTTATAATATTATGAGCTGAGAAACAACCCTGCAATTGATGCTTGATTGTTGTGGGTAATAAATATAGGCAAAATGAACAGGATCCTCACACCTAGAGCCCTAGTTTACTCCTGAGCTCACCAATCCGTGACTGTGGATCTATGTAACATTCTCCCCTAGATATCAAGCAGTCCTCATAAGCATGCCCTGATTTCTTCTCAATGGCACTTCCATTCTTGTGTTACACAGGCAAAAACAAAACCAGTCAAATACAAGTCCAGAGTCACTGCTGATTGCTAATTTGTCAGCAAATTCAACTGGCTCGTTTCCCCATTGTGTCAATGATCATTCTTCATCTCACCCACCCCTCCACCCAAGTCCACTCGCTCTCATCTCCTGGACTAGTGTAACAGTGTCTTTGTACTCTCTCAACCAGAAGTCAGTGTAATTCTCTGAGAATATGAGCAAATTATGCCCCTTGTCTGCTCAGAATCCTCCTTTGGCTTCTAAACTCATTCAGAGCTAAACTTAAAGCCTCTCCCATTCTGTGTACTCTCAGCTGTTGACACCTCTCTCTGATCTCATTTCTTTATATTGTCCTTTTTCATTCTGCTCCAGTTTTATTGGCCACCTCACTCAAATACTCTAAACACTCCACCCCAGGGCCTTTGCTCTGCCTGCTATTTCTGCCAGTGCTCTTACACTGAAAAGCCATAGAATACATTCCTCATTCTTTGGGGGTCTCTGCTCAACTGACACTTCCACATCCAAATTTCCCCCAGCCCAAGCGATCCCCTACAGAGTGTTGGTCTCAGCAGGCCCCATTACATCTTATCTCCTTCCTATTCTTCCCATTTTATTTTTTTGCTCAGTATTTGCTAGTATTTCACATATATTTTGAGGCACTTATAATTTTTCCCCTAGGCTGAAAGTGTATGGAACCAGGGACTTTGTACAGTGTAATATCCCAAGCTCCTACAGAATGCCCAGCACATAGTAGATTAATAATAAATGACTGAGGGACTGATTAATGCTCAGTCTCCTGCAGTGTCCCAGCTCTACATCCAGAAGTTCAACAGCTTTTAAGAAAGTGTCTTATAACAATTCCCCAAGGACTCCAATGTTCATTTTTAAAACAACCAAAATATTCTTTTAAGAAAAAAGCCAGACACCTTGCAGTCCTTAAAGGTAACACTGCACCCATATTTAACGACTGCTATGATCCTCCTGGTTCATCCTGAGGCACATACCCAGGTATAATACAGGACCTCCAGTTTTTGTTGAAGCTGAGGATGGCTGCCATCTCTTCATCACTCAAATCGAAATCAAAGACCTGGAAAGGTGAGTTCAAAAAACATCCTTGACAATGCATCTCTAGAAGGAATTGTGCCTTTCGGCAGGGAGTGAACTCCTGTCCACAGCACACAACAGACTGGCTTTTGTCCCATTGTGCCACTTTTTCTCAAGAACGTCTGTACAAGATGGTGTCATCTCCCAGCATTACTGATTGGTCACATACTCTTCTCCCTTGTCAACTGTTAAGCTAATGGAGCTGAGATGAATGACTGACAGGCCAGTAATAGAAGTCTAGAACTCTGGGGTTTAGTGTTCCAACTGGAGGGAGAACACCTGTGTGAGCATCAATCTTCAGTGCACACAGTGCTTATGTTATCTGGGGTACATGGATTTTTCCAGGACTGTTCTTCAAGTATAGCCCCTTTGTCTTCTGCTGGGAGGAGAATTTGTGGGACAGCACAGTCTGCTTTTCTGTGTGACCTGTGACCTAATTGCTGAAGAACAACCCAGGGTCTTCTCAATGTTACAAGACACCACCATGCTCAAATCTGACAGGATTTCCTTGGTCATTGCTGCCAGCACATGCTCAGCTCAGTATTCATTTTCCTTAGCTCTTCTGAAGGCAGCTCTCTGGCCTAAGAGCTGACAACTTGAGGTAAAGAAGGCAGGACCTACCTATGGACAAAACAAGAATGGCCTAAGCAATCCTGTTCTCTTATTCCCCTGAGGAGCACCAGATGACCAGCTGGAGTCTTACCTGAAAGTTCTCAATAATGCGCATTGGGGTCACAGACTTGGGAATCACTGCTACATTCCTCTGGATATGGAACCGGATTAGAACCTGTGCAAGAAGGAGATGCCATGTTTTCACTCATCTACAAGGACCCCTCCTAATGAGAGGAAAGATAAGCTGTCTCTGTAGCTCATTGTGGTGTTAAGTATAACAGCTAATAGACTGAATACTTCAGTTAGGGACACTTGCCATTTTGTCTTATCTCCTCTAAACTGAGGTTCAACTCTGTTTTTTGGGGAATGAGAGAGGTGGCTTGGGGTCAGAAGGCTGAGACATGGTACAGTTGGCACCAGAACCCACATCCTTGTCTTATGGTTTCTTGGAGAGTTAGCAGGAAGCTGATGGACAGAGCCTATCATGCTTCATGATACACCTTCTGTTTCCTCTCTGAAATTCCAAGCGATTTCAAGGAAACACTTTAGTTAGCTTCACTTCATGATTTTTCCCATCCAAGGGTTAAGAACATGAAAATAACACAAGGAATAAAACACAAGACTGAGAGAATATATTGTTGGGTTAAACAACAACAAAATCCACGTTGTACCTGAGCAGTGGTTTTTTTGTGCTTCAAAGCAATCTCCTTAATCTTGGGATCTTCCAGCAGGGAAGGGTCCTCTGGCTTGGCCCTAGAGGCAGAGAAATGGGCAGTGGGAGTAACCAGCATTGTAACTAAAGCAAACACACTCCATGACAAACTCATAGCTAAATGACACAGTGTTCATTGCCTGTGACACATGCAGGAGGACCTGACAGCTGCGTGGCTTTCCAAAGAGGAGGTCATGGGGACTGGAGCCCCAGCACTGTGTAAAGCCTGGCCCAGCAAGAAGGTCAAAACCGGAACATTCCCTGTGCATTAGGTATGTTGTCTTTCTGTTGTTTAAATCGCCATTTTTGGCACTGTGATTCTATGTACCAAGTGCACTGCCTTAGACAATGCTGCTTTTTCTGCTGCCTTATTGATTCAATGTTAACCAATTGCAAAATAATATTTTAAGAGTATCAAGTGAACAAACACCACCAAGAAGCCTCACCAAGGTCTGTCTGGAGAGCCCAGGGGGCTGTAGGCAGTGACGGTGATGCCCTTGGAGTGGCAGTACTGGATCAGTTTGTCCTGGGTGAGGTACGGGTGACACTCCACCTGCAAGAGTGATCAGTCTGTATCAGAAGGGAGGTGGCCTGCTTTTTGGGTGGCTCATAGGGAGTCCTACATGCAAAGAAAGATAACTAAGCATGGACCAAACACTGCTCATTCATTGACTTGCTGAATTAGACCTGGAGATCTGTCTCCTTCCTTCTTGAGTATCGTGATCACTAAGTCCTGAGATGAGACTGGTACCCAGCAATGAACTTGTCTCCCAATACTCACCAAACATTCAGGATTTACCATATGGTATTTACCTGATTAGTCACTGGTTTATATTTCAGTCCAGGTTTGTTCAAGAGCCTTTCGATCTGGAAGTGATTGAAGTTGGAGACACCAAGGGCTTTCACCAGCCCTTCATCCACCAGTTCTTCCATGACCTGTCATAGAAAGGGAAACCTTCTAGAAGCCACAGGGGGAACTACAGGGATACTGTTTTAGTTGAGTGCTGTCTGAAGGAGAAATAGATTGAAGAGCCTCTGCAGGAGGGTTAGCAAAAGCCTTAGAGAGAAGCTTCAATGCAATTGGTAGTTTCCCATGGTGACTCTAACCCTACCCCACTTCCTGAGCCCCCAGGACAAATGCTTGCAGGAGTGGAAGGTGTAGGTTGTAGATTCTTGCTGCATTCTCAACTCCCAACTCTGAGTGACCTGAATTGCCCAGCAAAGAAGCTGTAGGCTGTGGAGGGCCATCATCTGTCTGGCTTCAGGATCACTCTGTCTCAGACCCACCATACTTTTGTTTGGAGTAGGTTTAGATAATGCAGCTAGATTGTGTTCTGGCAAAGGAGTGCATGGAGCTGAAATTGGGCCTGCTTTCCACATGTCCAGTTAAAACTGGTCTGCTTATATGCAAGGAAGGGTATCTTTCTATGATTGCTTTAGCCTATAATGGGAGTGATCTAAATGTGTCCAAAGAGACCATGTCTGGTAGTGGTCCCATATTCATCATATGCCACTTGGAGACATCTCACTGCCTTTGCATGGGATGTAGCATGGACACCAGGACTTTTCAAACTCCTCTGGTGATGTCACTGTGCAGCCAAAGTCAAGGAACACTAGGGTTGATGAGGAAAGAAATCAGGGAAAAGAGTTCGGAATTACTGAGATTATGAGGCCTTAGACTCCCTGGAGGTCAATGTGATAATATAAATGTTTTCCTGTCATCAATCAAGTTTATTTTGCATGTTCCATTCATCTTGACTTCCTCACCTCACCTTTTCCTTTTATTTTGTCTCCAGGGTGGTCAGTGAGGTTTCTATTGAATTGGTTGTGGGTCCTTGGAAACATTCAAGATGACCTAATAGATCTTACATGGCTGCAAACTTAGCCTTTATCTTGATCATATCTTTAAAGTGTTTTATTTAGCAGTCATTCTTGTATTAGTTTAGAGTATTTGCCACAGCAGAAATCAGGTACATTTGACCAAGGACTAGGGAATAATTGCCACACTTAAAAGGGAATCCTCAGAGGAGCAGAGCAAAAACCTGGTGCAATAAACACTGGACACAGGCTAGTTGCCACTGTGCCCAATTAATTATTACTTAGATATGAAGGCCTTTTGTTCTACCTAGATAATATATATGACAAAGTCCTCCTTTCAAACTAACGCATTCAATTTAATAGAAAAATGAAAGTCAAACCACATCTAAGTTGAGAGTCTTGTTATAATTTTTACTGGTTCATGGCAGAAAAACAAATTGTTTATGTGTTTCAGTTTAGAATTCGAGTTCTTTTTCTTTTTTACTGTAAAAAAGGATTGCATCTAGGGTGTGGGCTTTCTAAGCAAGCTTTTTACCCCTGAGCTATATGCCAAGCCTTTTAAAATTTTTATTCAGAGACATCGTCTTGCTAAATTGCCCAAGTGAGACTGGAATCTATAATCTTCCTGCTCTGGACTTCTGAGTGGCTGGGTTTAGGACCTTCTAGTTTCTTTTTATAGTTCTTACTTTGCCATTTGTAAAGAGAAAATAATTATTTTTTCAGGGTGGGTAAGGGTTAATATAAACATTTTTGTGACTATTTCAAATAAGTAGATTGTGTTTTCATGTCTTGTATGTTCACTAAAGCAAAATAATATGCAAATATAGAATAAAAACTTGGCACTTTCCAACTTGTAGTTAGAAACCGTTCAACTAGATCAAAGCTTGTACATTCATGGTATTGTTACTCTCTATGTACAAAGGTGTGGGCAGACATGACAAATTGATACAATTCTAAGACCTCCTTGAGAGGATTTGACATACTTCTATCTTTAGCCTCATCCTTATTTGATACTATTTTCACTAATTTATTTAGTATGGCTCTTAACCACATAAAATATTTTAAAAATTATTTCTGTTTTTGATCTGCAGATCTTAATAGCAAATAATGTATTCAGCAAGCTCAATGGTAGTACAACAGATGGCTCCTTATTTTTGTTGGTAGTTCTTTGGGTTTTTGTTTTTTTCCTTTCCCATCCAACAAAGTGCTTCAGAATAGTCTTTAAAATTAATCCATAGGGGCTGGAGATTTAGCTCAGTGGTTCCAACACCTGCCTAGCAAGCACAAGGGCCCTGGCTTGACCTGGTAACCACATACGGCAATTCTGGGCATGGTGACTCATGCCTACCAGCAGTCAGTACCACATACTACAGTGCCAGGCATGGGGGTTTACACCTATAATTCCAGCACTTGGGAGGCAGAGGCAGGAGGATTGCTGAGTTCCAGGATTGCCTGGGCTACATAGTGAGCTCATGGCCAGCCAGAACTACAAAGCAAGACCCTGTCTCAAAAAATCAAAATTAATCCATAGAAGTACAGATTTTTTTCCCTCAGACTTCCTTAAAACAGGGCTTCCACTGTTAGCAGAAAAATTTAATGATTTACTTGCCAGAAAGAATCCCTTTCAAAATTTCCAGCATTTTCAGCCTTGCAACCATGAGGTGTTGGCTTTCTTGCTTCATTACCTTTTCCATGAGCAGTTCTGCTGTGTAAATTTCCTTACCGCTCATTGTTGATGTCAAAGCAGCAAGAACATGGTTCTCAGGGAGAAACACTTTTGGATGAGCAATCCACAGAAAAGTTACATTTAATTCGATCACATTAAGTCCAAGCTCTTGAAAATGGTAGTCTTAATACAATTTCAAGTAGCAAAACACAGTACAAACTCAGAACTACCTGTGCCTTCACCAGACAGCTGATATAACTCTACAATTAATTCTCGGTATTTTTTATAGCACTTCATTAACACTTGTCAGCTTCTTCATTCACTTTGTTCTCTACTAACATTTGCCAGAGGACACAGTAGAAAGGAAGAAATTAGCACTGAAAAATGTCCATGCCTTCACATAATTTTGAATGTGAATTAGGCGAATCAGTACCTTATTTGATCTAAGCAGGACACTAGAGATCCCTGATGTGTGCCTATGTTCACTGTTTGCCAGATAGATGCAAAAGGACTTGGTAATTGTATTTGTGGGTCAGAGATACGTAGGCCTTGCATCCAGCTCCAACTGTGCTATACAGTAGCTCCATAGCCTGATAAGTTCTGCTTTATCATCTGTAAATGGGGAAAGTAACAACCTCTCATAATGATTCAAGTTTTTGACATGTTAGCTATGTTAACTTGACTACATCCTCAAGGATATGTAGTGTTAGGATGTATTATAAAATTCATCTTCAGATGAGGAAACTGAACTGAGGCTTTCAGAAAACAAACGACTCACCTCAAGTTATTTAGCTGATATCTATAAACCCAAATCCAATGTCTTCCTATGGTTTCAAAACAACATGTGTGTCCTCTGGATGAGGTAACATTATATTTCTAATCCAGTTTGAGAACTCAGTCTTAGTTTTCAAAATATAAATAAGCATCAGGAAGACCCCAGAGCCAAAAGTCATGAGGACAGAGATAAACGAGAGTCAGAGTGATGAAACCAGACAAAAAACTTATGGGCTGTTTCATATCAAGATGAGACTTGAGGGCCAGCAAAAGAAAATTTTCTCTCCAAGCACACTTAGTCACAGCTGGAACCTACCTCCCAGGCATCCAAGAATGTTACTGCACTGGAGAGGATATTGCCTTTCTCATCTCTGGGGATGAGTTCCTTCCCAGCCTGTAAATGCAGAATCAAATGCTCATTGGAATCTCCATCTGGTTACCTGGTCCTGTTAAACAATGCTTGAGGATCCCGACTTACACTAAGTGCCCACAATGCACACCATTTTGGGAGGCTATGGAGAACACATTTTAAGGCAATGAGTTTCAGTAAAATCTCTATAGCATCTACCCTGGTATCTAAATCTTTCCATTTTAGAAACAACTGAATTGATTTTTAAAGTGCATCATGAGCATATTGTAAAAGCTATCATTAAAGCAGTGGATGTTAATGTCATGCCCCAGCCCATATAAATTTGGGGGCTAACTTTAACTTCTAGGCCATGACATAAGGGTTAGCTCTCAAATGTTATGTTTGGGGGAAGATATCAATCAGTCCCTAGAAGCTGGGATTAGCTGCCATGAGGGGACAGGGCTCAGAATCCATGCCCCTCCCACTTCTCAGAAGCAGCTAAGGAGCAGAAACCTGGGCATTAAATCTGATGGTTTTTCAGGGAGGACCAGCTATCATTCGGCTTCAGTCACATGTGGATTTTCATCTCAAGGCCACTCCCAGGATGTGCACTGGTTAACAGGAGAGTTGAGCCCTGAAACAACACTATGAAAGAGGGACTAGAATTTTCCTGGAAGGGACCACTGGGCATGGAATCATTGTCACAGGGCAACATAGCAACTGCAGCTTCTCTGAGCTGCCCCCAGATCAGTTTCTCTCAGACGTCCCTGAGAGAAGTTATGCAGATGCAGGCTCCCTCCCAGACCTGGTCTTAGTGCTCCAAATAGGAGCTCCCGTTTACCCCTCTTCACTTCCCTCTTGTGGCCCAGCTGCTGTTTTGTGCCATCTTTTGGTACAGTAGCCCTAGACGAGGGCAGGGAGGAACTCAAACCTGAAGTCCCTGTGGAAAGTGAATCAGGTAGACGTCCAGGTAGTTCAGTTTCAGGTCCCCCAGGGTCTTGTGGCAAGCTGCCCTCACTAGGCTTCTCTCAAAGAATGTGCACCACAGCTGCAGAGTAGAACAAAGAGGTGCTGAGCTCGGAGGGACAAAGGGCCACACTGTACTCTCCCTCCATGCCTTGAGAGGTTTGGGCTGATTCAACCTGACAATGGGCCATTTGTGACAAAGTGCATCATGGTTTATAATGCAGTATGACAGGCAACCATCACTGATGTTTACAAGGCAGTTTACATTTTTGTTTGTTTGTTTGTTTGTTTTTTGGAGACAGGGTCTCGCTTTGTAGTTCAGGCTGGTCCTGAGCTCACTATGGTGCCCAGGCAAGCTGCCGCAAACTCAGCAATCCTCCTGTCTCTGCCTCCCGAGTGCTGGGATTACAGGCGTGAGCCACCACGTCCAGCATTGTGGTATGCGGTGTTGATTGTTGGTGGGCCTGTCTCCACATCCAGCATTATATGTGGTTACCTGGGATCGAACTCAGGTCCTTGCGCTTGCGAGGCAGGCACCGGAACCACTGAGCTAACCCTCCGGCCCGGCAGTTTACATTTTTAATGCTCTTAGGATCTTATGTCTTCAATCATATAGTATATGAGGGCACTGATTAAATATTTGTGCACCTGCACTATTCTTTTCCTTGGCTGACAGCTCTCTGAGGGCAGGAACTGTGTGTAACTTTTACATTTTACATATTCTTATGACTTTGGGAGCAGATGGCTCTGTTATGCATTCTTAGTATCTGAGGCTCCCAGGCCCAAAATGATGACTTTATAAGGAGATGATCCACACATAGCCACTGCACACTTGTCCTATCAAATATGTTTTTGTCAACTTAAGAATTTGTTCTGTTCTTGGAGAATGTTTGTAAGTTGATTCATCCATAATCTGAGTCTCGTAGAGTACACCTGTGAATCTTCCTTGTACTCTTGTGTATTTTATAAGTATACCTGTAAAATATGCAACTCATATAGGACTCATTGTAGCTAAAACTAGCTTCTTTTTATGAATTGTGTATAAACAGATCCAGTTGTTGTCAACTGTCTCATACTGAACCTCCTCATATCCAGAATCCCTTCTTCACGAATGTTAATCTTTCATAACTAACCTTTACTGAACTGAAAAAGTGACCCATATAGAAGCATATCTATACATGTGTCTATAATTTTCCAAAGTACCCATTGCTGAGACTTCAGTTCTGTGGCCACTGAGAACACAGTGTTGAAAGGTGACATGGGTACTTCCCTGACAGCATGCTTTGTCTCTGACTTCTCGGGGACAGGAGGCCCCTGATAAAATGTGGGAGGGCCATGGGCACCAGAGGCTCAGTGGAGTCATCTCCATGAGGAGAAGGCAACTATAGAAACATGGGAGCAACAGCATCTTCCGAATCCCAAGCTTGGGTGTGGATGTTTGTATTCAGGTGCAAGGTAAAGGGAGAGAGTTAGAGCTCTGAGCACACAGGGAAGACTGAGGAGGTCTGGGTGGCATCCACATCCAGGTACGTCTGCCTGCCATGAAAACAAGACACAGCCAGTGTGGGCTGCATGTACCTTGCTAACAATGAAGAGGTCCTCCCGCCTCACAACCTTCTCTTGGATTTTCTCTTGGATGGCTTCTCCTACCTCACTCTCATTCTGGTAGGTGTAGGCACAGTCAATGTGGCGATATCCTGCATCGATGGCAGCCTTCACAGCTTCTTTGACTTTGCCTGGGGGAGACTAAAAGGTAATAAAACCATCAGATGCTTTTAATCCAAGACCTCCTTGTCAGGGTAGATGCAGCCCTTTGTCTCTAGACCTAGGCTTACTGGGGTCCCCTTTGCGAGTGGACACCTGGGATGTGAACACTTGGAAAACTTCAAAAGCAAAGAAAAAGAAGATAAAGTTGTGGTTATGACCTCATGTCCTATCCTAGATACAAGTCAATTCCCTTTCATCCAGGCAAACCTTTAATGTCTCCCATTGGCCAGGGGGACAAATGGCTCTCTCTGCAACTTGCTGAAGGCCAGGCTGGAAATCAGATTCCAGCAATTCAGTGTAACTTTTGGACCTCAATGGTGATGAGGTGAGAAATGGTCTTTACAGGATGAAGTTCTATCACATAGAGGATTTCTCCATCTTTCCAAACCTTGCCTACAAAATAGGACCAATAACAGCCCTGGCTTCAAGAGGTCCATATGATGCATTTTTGCTACAATGAATATGTAGCTTTTTCCACATCATTGTAAACCTTATAAGGCTCAGTACATGCTATCACTGTGTAATTATTATTTCATAAAAAGGAGAGATAGAAAAGCCTATAAGAATGTATTGTTTGGACTGGAACTTTAGCTCAGAGATTCCTAGTTTGATCCCTGGTAACCACATACAACAATACCAGGTGGGTGTGGTGACTCATGCCCACCAGCAATCAGTACCACATAGTACAATGCTGGCAGTGGTGGCTAATACCTGTAATCCCAGCACTTGGAGGTAGAGGCAGGAGGATTGCTGAGTTTGAGGCTTGCCTGGGCTACATAGTGAGCTCAGGGCCAGCCTGGACTACAAAGTGAGACCCCATCTCCAAAAAGAAAAAAAAAAGAACGTATTGTTTTTCCACCCTCTGGAACCAAAAAAGAGAAGAAAGCAGAATAGAAATACCACATTCTGCTCTGACATCTCACAAGCCAATGAGAAAATAAATAATATACACCTATAATATCAGAACTCTGGGAGGCTGAGGCAGGAGAATCACAAATTTTATTACAGCCTGGCAATTTAGCAAAACCCTATCTCAAAATAAAAACAAACAAAGAGCTGAGGGTATAGTACCCCAGTGTGAAGGCCCTGGGTTCAATCCTCAGGTCCTCAAGATAAAGTTTATCTGAGAAAGAATGTGGCAGAGAGAACCTGCATGTTTTCCTGAACTTTGTGGGTATGCAAGGAGGCAGCCAAGGACAAAATGAGGAGGGTCATTTACATTATTTTGAGACTATAGTCCTTGGCCATAAGTATTACAATGCTGGGCGTGGTGACTCAGCCCCACCAGCAATCAATACCACATACCACAGTGCCGGGTGTGGTGGCTCATGCCTGTAACCCCAGCACTCGGGAGGCAGAGACAGGAGGATTGCTGAGTTCAAGGCTTGCCTGGGCTACATAGTGAGCTGAGGGCCAGACTGAACTACAAAGCGAGACTCTGTCCCAAAAAATTTTTTTTTTCATCTATTGGCAAGTAACAAACATTTAAAAGAGCACAAAAAGAAAGCTGGGTGTGGTGGCACAGGCCTGTAATCTCAACACTCTAGAAATCCAGAGGCCAGCCTGGAGGATCACTGAGTTCACGGTCATCCTGAAGTACATAGGGGGCTTTGCCTTAAAAAACAAATGGACAACTAGGCATGGTACCTCCTGGCTGTAATCCCAGCACCCAGGAGGCAGAGACAGGAGGACTGCTGAGTTCAAGGCTTCCTTGAGCTACGTAGTGAGCTCAGGGCCAGCCTGAACTACAATGCGAAACCCTGTCTCAACAAAACAAACCAAACCAAAACAACCCCCCCAAAACAATAACAATAACAACAACAACAACAACAACAAACAGACAAAAGAGATGCACAGCTACAACAACACTAGTATGAGAAATTGTTATGGGCAGCCCAGAAGCACTCTGGGATCCCTCTCCTAACCACAACACCTCTTTTGTCTCCACTCATATTTAGTCCTTTGCACTGTACAATCTTGTATCTTTTTTTTTTTTTTTTTGAGACAGGGTCTCACTTTGTAGTTCAGGCTGGCCCTGAGCTCACTATGGTGCCCAGGCAAGCCACTGTGAACTCAGCAATCCTCTTGTCTCTGCCTCCCAAGTGCTGGGATTACAGGCGTGAGCCACCACTCCCGCATGGTGGTATGAGGTGTTGATTGTTGGTGGGCGTGAGTCTCCACGCCCAGCATTATATGTGATTACCGGGGATCAAACTCAGGACCTTGCACTTGTGAGGCAGGCGCCGGAACCACTGAGCTAACCCTCCAGCCCACAATCTTGTATCTTGAAAACAGCTCCCTTCACAACCTGCAAATCCACTTCTGAAATTCTGAAAATTTGTTACTGCAAAATTTATTCACAATGAGCATATTCATTATAAATCTGGAAGTAGTAATTGTCACTTGTGTAGGATTTAAAAATTCTGACATGGGACAGATCCTGCTGTCTAAGAAGAGAAGCTAAGTAGATGATGTAGCTCAGTGGTGCTACATCTGCCTGGCCATAAGCTCAAGGTCCTGAGTTTGGCCACAGTAGGAATAAAAATAAAGGCTGAGACTGAATGAATTAGGCATTGGTGTCCTCACTCTGAAGAACCAAGAATGAATGCTGAAACTACAGAAACCCAGTGCTGCACTGAGGAGGGATCCTGCCTCCCATGGGGAAGGAGGTGAGAAAATGCAAAGAAGGAAAGGGAAGAGGAAGGCACAATCCACAGAGGAGCCCCTGGAGAGGAGAGAAAGTGTGATCCAAAGATAGTTCCTGGAAACTTATCATTGCAGCTCAAGCATGTGCTTCACAGCCTGCTGAAGTGTGTGTTTAGAGCACTTAGCAGTTAATATAAATATAACGAGGGTTCAGAGTTCCCGAGGCCCAGCCCAGGCTCTTTTGGCCCCAGTACCTCTCAGACTTTAATATGCCGGGGAAGGAGCCATGTGGCGATGTAAGTGCAGATGCTGATTCAGTAGCCAGTGCTGGGTCTGGGAATTTGCTTTTCTAGCAAATACCAGTCTGCGCTGTTGCTGCTAGTCCAATTCCCACAGCGTGGGCAACAAGCAAGGGGCCAGGGCTTTCTTTAAAGTTCTGCATCTTCTCTCAGTCACTCCACCAGCTGCAAACCCATGGCCAAGACTTGTGAACTACTGAGCTAGACTCTGAAGTAACCAGAGGAACTTTATGTCCCCAGGGAGCTACTGAGGATCTTCCAGGATGAATCTGATTTCTACCACATTGCAGATGTTCTGGTCTGACCAGATTCCTCTGTCTGCTCAGAACCAACAATAGAGTATTTTAGAGTAAACACTGTGCTGGGTGCTAAGAGATTAACTTCCCTGAAAATGAATTTTTTTAAAAGCTTAACCTCTGCTTGAAACTTGCTGGAAAAGCTCTCATTGCTGCCAGGAAAGGCCAAATCTGGAGCTCCTCAGTGGAGCAGCCCTGAGAATGGAAAATAACTTGGATCCTTGTTCTAGGGCTGAATCTCATCTCTCCAGTGCCTGCCTGGCCTGAATAGAGACAGAGAAGGAAACAGGTTCAAAAGCCCTAATGCAGGGAGCCCTTAGATTTGAGTATTTACCTTCCAGGTGCCCAGGCCCACAATGGGCATCTTGGCATTGGTGCTGAGCTCCACGAAGGTGGCCATGGTTGATGCAGGAATGGTTTTGAGGGAGCGGAGAGATGGCTTGTGTCCTGGCTGAAGGGCTGGCTCTGGCTTCAGAGGGTGGAGCCAGAGCCGGAAGGCAGGCTGTCCAAGATGAAGTTAATATCATTCTTTTTTAAGATCTAATATTGTGGATAAGGATTAGAGATAATACAAAATGAGTGAGTTGCTTTGGCAACGGACACTTAGGGTTTTGTCAGTCTAAATAACATGCAGGTCCTCAAGATAATGCTTATCTGAGAGTGAATGTGACAGAGAGAACCTGCATGTTTTCCTGAACTTTGTGGGTATGCAAGGAGGCAGCTAAGGACAAAATGAGGAGGATCATTTAAATTATTTTGAGACAATAATCCTTGGCCAAAAGCATCATAGGCAGATGAGTTATGTAGAGATATTATAGTCAGTTGGGTAGGGCTAGATCCTTGAGAGGGTCAGGACAAAGGTGAAACACACTGAGGCTGTGACTAGAGACCTTGAGATAAAGACAAGATGACCAGACCTACCTAGTGCCTCGAAGAACAAACACTGGGCTTAGTGAATTCTAGATAGGCATTAGTCACCTTGGTGGCTAACTGGAGACCTCTGGAGACCTACTGCTTTCTAGGAGAATCTTTATTGATGGAAAATCCATGCTTATTTAGTGACTTGTTTCTCATTTGGACCACTGTTACCTAGGTGACTATACTTGTAAACTTATCGGATCATCATGGCTATGGCCATGTGAGTTTCACCTCATAAAACTCCTCTATAAAGTGGGGTCCCCAGCTACCAACTCAAGAGCCCACCTGTCCCTCAGGAGCCATCCTATCAATAAATATCTTCCTACTCTTGACCTCCATTGTTCCTAGAACTCATTCTTTGATTTTTAGAGAACAAGAGCTCTGTGTGTTATATAGCTAACAGAGTGGGAGATATAATGGTTCATATTTCACCTCTGGTATTATTTCCTATATCACAATGACCAGTAAAACACAGGGATGTCAGTCCAAGATTAAACAGACAGTTGCCAGGCAGATGTTTTTGCAGAAGTACCTTCTGTGTAAGATATTCACAACTCTTGTACAAGCTTGGTTCAGGCATCTTTTGTGAATGGCTCTTATTATAAGGCACACATGCCACATGCATAAGCTTCTTTACTTTGTTTATTCTTATTTTTGTTATGTTTTGACACAAAATACTATATTTTGATTCTGGCAATGTTCACAGGCTTTACCAATTTCTGTTGCTAGTCTAATAAATAGAAAATAAAGGGGTATTTTTGAACTTGTACCTATATAATTGGTGTAAGAGTGTAAAAAAATTTTCCCCAGAAAATAGAAATTGTTTGTTAACTGTTGAAAGGATCTTTTTATGCTAACATTCTTCATTTATTTCTTGTGGCTTTGGCCAATTGTATTTATAATGAACTTTTCAAATTCTGCTTATTTTAAGCAATAACTTTGTAGTTATAAAATATTCATTATGGAAAATGTGACAAATGTGGAAGATTGTAAATACGATAGTATAAGTCAGTCACTTTATTCTCATCACACAAATGCCATTACATTTCCCTCAATTTTTTTCTCTACATATATGTGTGTTTAATGCGTTGTAAATACACTTTTAAAGTCAACATCACCAAGCAAACTTTTACATACATTTATAGCTCTTTTTAAAATTCTTTTTGTTTTTTAGACAGGGTTTCACTTTGTAGTTCAGGCTGGCTCTGAGCTCACTATGTAGCCCAGGCAAGCCTTGAACTCAGCAATCCTCCTGTCTCTGCCTCCCGAGTGCTGGGATTACAGGCATGAGCCACCACACCCGGCACTGTGGTATGTGGTGTTGATTGCTGGTGGGCGTGAGTCTCTACGCCCAGCATTGTATGTGGTTACCAGGGATCGAACTCAGGACCTTGTGCTTGCGAGGCAGGTGCCAGAATCACTGAGCTAACCCTCCGGCCCTAAAATTCCTTTATACCAATATTTTTTTTAAGTTTTTTGAGACAGGGTCTAGCTTTGAGGAGAAGCCTGATTGTTGTTGGAGAAACCTGATGGTTCATGTCCACTAGGGAAGTTGATTAAAAGCAAGGAAGCCACCCACATATCTCATAGTTTGGTTTGCACTGTTTGTAATGTATATGTGTAAAACCTATTGTTTGTAGGCAAGTAAGAGGGATTGGATGGCAGGGAGTGGCTTTCTGGTTAAGGATCTGGTAGTGCTACCCACATCTTGGGTCCCTGCACACAGTGGTGAGCATGTCTAAGCACCAGATATATCGAGCCAAACTTAGGAGAAGTCAACCTGCAGACAGAGGGCACAGCCAAGCCCAAGTCCCATGCTTTGATATTTTACATGTCTCACTGAGCCCTACTGATATGTAGAGAGAAGAAAATCCAATCATGGGTTTTAATCCTGAAAGAAGTAGAAGTCAAAATGAAATAATAGAGATGGCAAGTGTTATGGCTTGCATCTAGATGTTTCCCTGAAGCCTCATGTAATCATAGGTGGAACTTTGCAAAGGTTGCTGAATCTAGACTGTGTGATACGGAGATCTAGGATGAAATGCTAGGATTAAGGATGTGAGTAACTCTTACCCTAAGGGTGCTATGGTAGCCTGATGATATATAAAGCAGAAAGAGGGTTCTCACTTGTAGCTTGTTGCCTGCTGCTTCTTGTGAACTGTTTCTCCTCTCTGATGCCCCTCCACCATGTGGCACTCTGCTTCAGAGCTAGCCAACTATACACTGAAACCCCTGCAAACTAATCTACATAAACTTTTCCTCCTTTAACTTTGGGAGTCAAATATTTTGATTCAGCAACAAGGAAAGTAAGATACCAATTGTCAGCCATGTGCAATGAAGTTGAAGTGCTGTTTTTCAGTCTCTGATCTTTGCTAATAGAATATCTTGATGTTGAAGAGGGGGAACATTGTACATCAAAATTAGAATTATCGGGCCGGAGATTTAGCTCAGTGGTTCTGGCTCCTGCCTTGCAAGCGCAAGGTCCTGAGTTTGATCCCCGCCAACCACATACAATGCTGGGCGTGGTGACTCAAACCCACCAGCAATCAATACCAAATACCACAGTGCTGGGCGTGGTGGCTCACGCCTGTAATCCCAGCACTGGGGAGGCAGAGACAGGAGGAGTGCTGAGTTTGAGGCTTGCCTGGGCTACATAGTGAGCTCAGGGCCAGCCTGAACTGCAAAGCGAGACCCTGTCTCAAAAAAAAAATTAGAATTATTTGAGACTACCTTTAGCTCCTCAGTGGCCATTTAATAACATCAACCCCTATATCTGATGGAATATGGTTAAAAAAATGAGTTATAGATAAAATTCCTGGAAGGTATCAGTAAACTTGAAAGATTCTGATGTTCAAACCTAAACCTGAGAATGAACTAATTCCAAATCCTATAGAACAGATGTCCCTGCCCTCCAGTAACCCTCCTACCTGTGTTCTCACTGATGTTGTTGGTCAAGGTAATGATTTAAGACTGTCTTTTGTGATTACAAAAGCTGATATACTGTCTTCCTAGATCTCATTCAGGATAACATGAATTCATGTTTCCTGGTCATAGTCTTCTTTGGTTCATTCTTCCTTTTGGCTCAGAATGTTATTTCTTTTGTAACAGAGTTGTTATCTTAACAGCTAGAAATGTAACTAAAATTTTTCAGAAGTATAAATGATCTTCCAGAACCAATGTGACCAGCCTATTTGTTCTTTACAACATCAAATTCAATTTAATCTCATTTCTTAAGAAAAAATTTATTTTCTTAATGAACTGAGGAATCTGGCTTGGAATTTATTTCCAGGGAAAAAAGATGCCAGCACAAGACTTACGCAGATTAAATAACAGAAATAGCCTTAAAGGAAGCCAGGGGTGATTGTGAGTCCAGTATAGTCTTTTATGGTGCTGGAAGTTGATGATTCCAGGATGAATACAATTGGAGATGGGAAGTAATGAAAGGGAAAGGCACATGGCTGCCTATATGGGATAAATGCTATCCAAAGTCTCACAAGAAGTTTCTTTCTGTTCCTCATGCATCATCCCATGCTTTGTAAGTCTCACATATGCAGATTTCTATAATAAAGCTTACCTTTGACCTCCCTAAACTGCAGTAGTCCAGACAAAGTGCTCTGGACAGAAAACCCACTCAGACCCACTCAGCAACAGCAACTCCACCAGGGTCTTCATCTCCAGCCTTGGGTCTTGAAGACAAAGGACTCTGTATCCAAATAGCTCATGTGTATTTTTCTGTATTTTTTTTAACCTTTCAAAACTTTCTCCTGCCTCCACCTCTTGAAAACACTATAGTTTCCTGTCACACCTGTTTTGCCCTTGCAATTCTGTCATTCAAAGAAATATTATTTGGAGAAGCTCTCTGGTTATAATTTATTGTGATAATTACTTACCTGATTCTCTATCAGGTCTTGCACTGCACATGTTATTTCATGAAGTAATTGGTATTGTTATCTCCATTTCACTGATGAGGAAGAACTTGAACACATTTATCATTCTTGCCACTTTTTGGAGTACTCTCTCTTGTCACCCATTTATTTGTTTATATGTTAGTACTCTGCTGACTTCACACATGTTCCCCAATTTGTTTTCCCTACAGTTACAAAGTAATATTATTTTTAACCTGTTACAGAGGGCAAAAACTTGTTCTAAGATCAAGTGGTGAAGCTGAACACGATGTTTGTCAAATTATCTACTTCAACATTAATAATACATGCAGCTCTCAGGATTGGTGTCTCAGGCACAAGTCTATAACAGCTCCCTGTAAGTCTTGGCCTCAGCACTAGCACATTCATGGTATGTATGCTCTGTTGGGAAAACAACGACTAGTTTGTCCGGGCACACTGAGTTAGCCCAAATAACTGAAGCATATAACACTGGAAAACCCCACTGTTTTATGATACTGTTAGAGGAGAACGCTGTCAAGAGAGCAAGGCCCCAAGAAGTCCCGCCATAAAGTGGAAATAAGGACATTCTATCACGGAAATTGTGAGTGACACATTTTATTCAAAATCAAGTAGCTTCTTTTCTTTTAGGACTTAGAGAAAAAAAAATCAGAACAGTAAAACAGTCCTATCAGTTCATCCCACTTAGTTATATTGCATAAAATCAAGGTATTTCACTACCCACATAGCACAAAGGCCCAACATACATTACATGTAATAGATTTGTTTTATTTATTATCATCCTCAACAGGTTTTAAAGAAAGGCAGATAGAAGAGCTAAACATTTGTTTAAAAAAGGATTCAAGGGCAGGAGATTTAGCTCAGTGGTTCCAGAGCCTGCCTCACAAGTGCAAGTTCCTCAATTCATCTGGTAACCACATATAATGCTGGGCATGGTGACTCACACCCACCAGTGATCAGTACCACATACCACAGTGGTGGGTGTGGTGACTCATGCCTGTAATCCCAGCACTTGGGAGGCAGAGACAGGAGGATTGCTGAGTTCGAGGCTTGCCTGGGCTACATAGTGAGCTCAGGGCCAGCCTGAAATACAAAGTGAAACCCTGTTTCAAAAAAAAAAAAATTCAAAAGATGTGTACAACTACCAGTGATATGTAAATTAACATATGGGCGTGTCTAAAAGTGAGTTTCCATTAGATAACTTGCTGTGTTTTGACGTGGTTAAGAGAGGATGATACAGAAATTTGCAGAAAGTCTTCCCTCTTCACCACAGCTTCCTTTTTAAATGTCAACTGTGGAAGTTGCTGAGTGACAATGAAGGGCCCTAGAGGCTGGCAACATTTCAAAAGAAGACAAAGCTATAAAATAGAACTTAGTTGTAAGAATTTTATAAGCACTGGTAAAATGCATTAATTCAGCTAGTTGTGTAGTGGACGGGCTAATCCCATGCCTGTATTTGCCTATCTGACTCTTATGAGAAAAAGAAGGAAAGAAAACACTGACTTGTCTTGTACTCCTCCTAAAAATATAGACTGAACAATGGTTAAACAGAGGGATTTCCTTTGGGAGGGAGCATTTAGATGGAAAGTAATGATAAGCAAGGGTAATTTTGTTGACAGTGTCATGAATGCTGTAGTGTCTTACTGAAGCCCAGTTCCTTGTAGAGGCTGAAATCGAGAGAACAGTTTAGTCCAGAGGGCAGTTAGAGAGGAAGGATTTTGTCTGCTGGGATCTTTTTGAAAGAGTGAAGTGAGCAGCATTATGGCCAAACTATAATCCTGCTAAGGGTTTAAGTTAGAAAGCAACCACGACATATTTCTCTCTTCAAAAACAGAGAACTCTCATCAATAATCATGGGAATTGACCTTGTGTGGAGGGAGTCAGGAGCATACGACCTGCACACTGAGTCCCAGACTCTGACAAACTGAGTCACTCCAGGTACAGGTGGACTAAGGTGCCAGTGAGCTCCCAGACCACCGGCACCTGAGGGCGACGTGATGCAGTCTTTGTCCTTGGCTACTCAGCTAGTTCCTGTCCCCTAGATAACTATGTTTGCAGGCTGTCCAGGTTTCACATGCCTGCCCTCGAGACTAAGATATTTCCTTAAGACGTGGAGCTGTCTCCTCCAGATGTAATGGTTAACTGTGACTTCATTCACAAACAGTGGGTTTTTTCCTCCCCCCTCTCCCAAGTTTGTCCTATTGTCCTTGGGACTGTGTTTCACTGCTATAAAAACCTGTTTCCAGCCCAATAAAGTTAGCATTAGCCAAGTTTTTGGTCAATCTCACTGTGCCTGCATAGTGAGATCATATCCCCCAGGTCCTTTCTTCAAAGAAGGAGACTCTCAAAACTTTGTGTGGTCATTAACTATGATTAATGAAGGTTTAAGAAAGTTATGGGATATAATAATAGATAAGTATATCTTGTGTTTTCCATAAGGCATGACATTATGTGCAAAACAACAGGACAAAACAAAACAGAACAGAACAAAACATCTGTTGTGTATAATAAGAAATCCCTGAAGAGAAAAAAAGAACAATTAGGATTCCTGGCTCATTGATGGAGAATATTAATAATGTATAACATTCTGAGATAGAAAGGGATGTATATACAGTACTACAAATGGGGAAGTGTGGCTCTACTCATGATCTCCTCCATCCTTGTCTTCCAAGGGGATCTTTAAGCAGGAATTCTTGAGCTCAAATCCTCAGGTAATATTTGTTGGTGATCACTACCACTACTGTCCTTCATAAAGTCAGCCTGCAGAAAGCTACTTCTGGTCATTTCCAGATTCAAAATAATTGGAAGAGGTTCCCTGCTGCCCTATTTCTCCCTCATTCACCAAATTACATTATTAGACAGCACGGTGGTAGAGTTTTGATCTCACTCATCCTGGTGTTAGAGGAGCTTCACTCCTCACCCAGGGTGGGACAGCATTGGCCATGGCAATCTTCTGCAAAAGGTATATGCTATGATTTAGGGTCTTTTCTAGCATCAACATGATCATTACTGTAGCATCTCGGTGAGTTTCTTTTTAGATAAAATGCTGATACTGTGGTGGTTTTCACAGAGAAAATGGACTGCATTTCAGAAAAACATACATGTTCTTTTCTGTCTTTTTTTAGACTTGATCTTAGCCAAAAGGGCAAGAAGTGATATTTCTTTTTTTTTAAATTGAATTCTTTATTGGTACAATTTATATACATCTCACAATCACATATAACATTGGGGAATTTGTACCAGTATATGACAAAAGTTAATTCTCATTTTTACCCATATCCCCACCTACCCACACCTCCCTACCCCCTTTATACATACTCTTATTTTCTTCTGAATCATATTTATTCCTTCCCTTCATTACATTCCCACACCAAATTTCCTATGGAAATTTCCCACTCTATAAAAGCTGTCATACTTTCTAGAGCTCATTTGCATCTACAGGTGTTCAGGTCAAAGATCTGGTATTTGCCTATCTGTGATCTATTTGTTTCACTTATTAGTATATCCTCCAGGTGTCTCCATTTGTACATAAATGGATCGATCTTGTCATTCTTTATGGCAGAATAATACTCCATTTTATAAAAAAAACCCCACATCTTCTTTATCCAGTCTCCAGTTGATGGGCATTTGGGTTGTTTCCAAGATTGAGCTGTCACGAACTGAGCTGCTACAAACAAGGGTGTACATCTGTCTTTCCAATGTGATTTTAAAAATTCTTTTGGGTATATTCCTAGCAGGCGGATAGCAGGGTCGAATGGGACCCCTAGTCCTAGTTTTCCGAGAAATCTCCACACGTATCTCCACAATGGTTGCACAAGTCTGCAATCCCACCAACAGTGTAGAAGGGTTCCTTTCTCCCCACAGCCATGCCAGCATTTATTGTTGGTTGATTTTGTGATAGTGGCCACTCTTTGTGGCGTGAGAAGAAATCTCAGTGTTGTTTTCATTTTCATCTCTTGAATGACCAGTGATGTTGATTGAACATTTCTCATATGCTTCTTGGCTGCTTTGACTTCTGCCTCTGAGAAGTGTCTGTTCATTTCAGATGCCCATTTTTGAACTGGGTCTTTAAACTTGGGGAGGCCGATCTGTTTGAATTCTTTATATATTGTAGATAATAGCCCTTTGTCTGATAAACAGCTAGTAAAGATTTTTTCCCATGTTGTTGGTTGTCTTTTAGCAGTGCCAGTGACTTTTGCTGTGCAGAAGCTTTTCAGTAGGATGAGGTCCCATTTGTTGATTCTTTCTGCTAGTTCTTG
>PVIC010019348.1:0-30647 GCA_004025085.1 Thryonomys swinderianus | reverse complement strand
TTGATAAGGTTGGCTAAGGGTCTGTCAATCTTATTTATCCTTTCAAAGAACCAGCTCTTTGATTCATTGATTCTTTGTATTGTTCTCTTTGTCTCCACTGCGTTAATTTCTGCTCTGATCCTTATAATTTCCTCTCTAGTATGTGCTTTGGGTTTGTTTTGCTCCTCTTTTTCTAGTTGTCTGAGGTTCATCATTAGATAGTTTATTGCAGTTTGCTCTATTTTCCGAGTGTATGCATTCACTGCTATGAATATCCCTCGCAGAACTGCTTTCATTGTGTCCCATAGATTCCTGTATGTTGTGCTGGGGTTGTCGTTTAGTTGTAGCAACTGTTTAATTCCTTTTGTTACCCATTCCTTGGTTATCAGAGAGTTAGTCAATTTCCATGTGTTTGTGAGCATCTTGGAATTACTTCTGCTATTCAGCTCCAGTTTCAAGGCACTATGATCTGATAGTATGCAGGGGATAACTTTGATTTCTTTGCATCTATTTAAGCTTGTTCTATGGACTAGAATGTGATCTATTTTGGAGCATGATCCATGAGCATCTGAGAAGAAGGTATATTCTCGCTTTGAAGTGTGAAAAATTCTGTAGGCATCTAATAAGTCTATTTGCTCCAAAAGTTGATTTAGCTCAAGTATTTCCTTATTGATTCTTTGTCCAGTTGTCCTGTCAATTTGTGACAATGGAGTGTTAAAATCCCCTACGACTATTGTATTCATGGATAGCTCTCTTTTTATGTCCAGTTATGTTTGTTTTATATAGTTGGGTGCGTTAGAGTTCGGTGCATAAATATTTATGAGTGTTATTTCTTTCTCCTGGATAGTTCCTTGTACGAGAATATAGTGACCTTGTTTATCTCTTTTAATCAGTTTGGGTTTGAAATCTATTTTATCTGCAAGCAAGATAACCACTCCTGCTTTTTTGCAGTTTCTTGTGGCATGGAGTATTGTTTTCCAACCTTTTATTTTCAGTCTATGGGTTTCCTTCTGAATTAGGTGTGTTTCCTGTATGCAGCAGATTGTAGGATCTTGCTTCTTGATCCAATCTGCTAGTCTGTGTCTTTTAAATGGCCCATTGAGGCCATTGATATCAATGGTTATGACTGATATGGACATATTTAGAGCTGCCATGTTTACCTGTTCTTGGTTCTTTTCTTCTTTGCCTTTCCCCTTTTCCATTTAGTTTCTTGTTTGCCCCAATGAATTCACTCTCCTGGGTCTTGTGGGTATGGAATTTTCTGTTTTTTTTTTTTTTTTTTCCAGGATGTTATTTAGGATGTTTTGGAGTGCAGGTTTCGTCCTTGTGAAGTTTTTCAGGTGTTCTTTATCATGGAAGTATCTTATTTCCCCGTCTATTCTGAAAGATAGTTTTGCAGGGTACAACAGTCTAGGTTGGAGGTTTTTTTCCTGCAATGCTTGAAATACTTCTCTCCATGCTCTCCTTGCACTGAGTGTTTGTGTTGAAAAGTCTGCTGTGATCCTAATGGGCTTCCCTTTGTAGGTGATTTTCTTCCTTTCTCTCACTGCTTTCAGTATTTCATTCTTTTGTTGTATATCTGGAACCTTGATAATTATGTGTCTAGGTGTAGATATTTTTATGTCACAGAATTTTGGAGTCCGATAGACCTCATTTATCTGTATGTCTATGTCTTTTCCTGTGAAGTTTTCTGTTGCTATCTCTGACAATAGCTTTTTTATGTCTTTTACACTGTCTCCTGCTTCCTCAGTGACTCCAATCAATCTTATGTTATTTATCTTTGAGTCATCTAGAAGCTGTTGAATTGATTTCTCATGCTCCCTTGCTCTTTTCCACAGATTATACCTTTCCTGCTTGCTGGCTGCTATGCTGTCCTCTAGGTCTGAGATTCGGTTCTCTGCTTCATTCATCCTGCTGCACAAGCTTTCATTCTCCTTCATCATTCCCTGGAGTTCTGCTTGAAGCTGTTTAAAAGGTTCCATTGCTTCAGCTAACTTGGATTCAATCATCTCTCTGATCTCTTCTTTAATGAAGTCTTTCACTGAGGACAGTATCTCTGTTTTGATCTCAGAGATGAGTTCTGCTTTCCATTTTACTAGATCTGCTTTAGTTACCATCTACAAGAGTCCTGTTGTTTGAGTTTCAGTTTTCCCTATTTCCCTTTTCTCTGAATTTCCATGTGGTGGTGATCTTTGTGTCTGGTTTTTTGTGTATTTTCTCATTTCTACTCTTTCGTTGTTTTTAATGCTGTTCTTTGTCTGATGACAGGGCAATGTTTGTTGCAGGTCTGTTTCTATTATCTGTGGCCCTTTGGAAGCAGCACTTTCGTGGGGGGTCCTCCTTGAATCTGTAATAACCCTTGAGAGTTCTCACTCCTGACACATCATGGTAGGTATTTGAGCAGAACAATCACATCATGTTTGTTACCATAATACAATAAATGCCAATATCAGTATTAAACACTGTAAATGAGATAAAAATATTTCTTAGATTCTATACTGGATACTTTGAGCTTATGAGTTACCTCTATGTCTGACTCCTCACTGTACAGCTCCAGGATACAGTGGGCTGGTGGGCAGCTTTCAGTCCACTGGAAACGGACTGCACTCTGCATCGGGGTCCGCATGCTGCTCCCTCAGTCCACCGGAAAACAGGGCACAGCAGGCCCAGAGCTGCTGGGTCTGGTCCGCCCACTGCTGGTCCCTCAGTCCGCTGGAAAACAGGGCATGGCAGGACCACAACTGCTGGGTCTGGTCCACCCGTTGCTGGTCCCTCAGTCTTCCAGAAAACAGGGCACAGCGGGCCCGCAGCTGCTTAGTCTGGTCCGCCCTCTGCTGGTCCCTCAGTCCGCTGGAAAACAGGGCATGGCGGGCCCAGAGCTGCTGGGTCCGGTCCGCCCACTACTGGTCCCTCAGTTTGCTGGAAACCGTGGCTTATTATTGAATTGCCACACTGTTTGCACGGGCCAATTGTGGAGAAACAGATGTAACGTTCTGAAGGTTAGAATGTGAATCGAGAAAACACACTGTCTCCTTTGGGAATGTGGACTGGGAGTGCTAGTCCATGGCTGGATATCTCCTTTTGACCACAAGCAACATTCATGCGAATGGCAGCTGGAGTGAAATTCGGAGATTACTACCTCAAAGAGAATCACCTGGAACTCAGACGTGCTTTTTGTGAAGTCAGTTTCTGGAATGAAGTGTAAATTACTACCTCCATGCATTTTTCTGTTTACCGCCAGGAGGCAAGAATTTGTTCCTTTACACTACCTATATCCGTACTAGTGAAAGTCCAATTATGATATCAAATCCATTGTAGAAACTTTCCCTGGCGCACTGCTATCTGTGTTTGGACTGTTGAGCCTGAAGACAGACGTGGAAAATGCCTGTTTTCCACATGGAAGGCTAGGATTGCACCTAATTCCAAGATGCCTCTTTTTTGGCAGTATCCAAACAAGTGAAAGGGAGAATCTGGGATATCAGGTGCTTAATTTTCCCAAGCAAAAGTTGTAATTCACACCGTGTCACTAAAAGCCGATTTTCTGAATCTGCGTGGAACTGTAAACCCTTCTCACTTTGTGCCTTATTTGCAAGAGTAGGAACAGTTTGTTTCTCCATATTCCCTGTGACTGGGGAGAAATGTGGCTTTTTATTGAAATCCCGCACTCTTTGTATGGGCAAACAGTTGAGAAAGAGACCTAATGTTCTGATAGTTAGAATCTGAATTGAGAAAAGCACATGGCCTCCTTCGGAACTCTCTAGAGTAGGAGTGCTCTTCCACCTGTGGATATCTCCTTTTGACCACAAGCTCCATTCAAACGAATGGCGGCTGGAGTGATATTTGGACCTTAATCCCTCAAAGAGAATCACCTGGTACTCAGACCTCCTTTTTGTGAAGTCAGTTTCACTAACAGAGTGGAAATTACTACCTCCATGCTCTTTCCTGTTTACATCCAGGAGGCAAGAGTTTGTTCCTTTACACTACCTGTGTATGCACTAGTAAATGTCCAGTTATGATGTCAAATGCCTTTGCAGAAACCAGTCCTGGTGCACTGCTATGTGTGTTTGGACACTTAGAGCCTGAAGCCAGAGGTGGAAAATGCCTATTTTCAACAGCAAATCTTGGATTACACCTAATTGCAAGATGCCTCTCTTTTCTAGCAACATCCAAGCTAGTGCAAGGGAGAACCTGTGATATCAGGGGCTTAATCTCCCCAAGCAAAAGCTGGAATTCACACCGTATTGCTATAAACTGATTTTCAGAATCTGAGTTGGACTGTACTTCCTACTCACTCTGTGCCTTATTTGCAAGAGTAGGAACAGATTGTATCTCCATGTTCCATGTGTCTGTGGAGAACTGTGTCTTCTTATTGAAATCCTGCACTCTTTGTATGGGTAAACGGTGGAGAAGCAGACGTGATGTTTTGTTGGTTAGAATCTGAATGGAGTAAAGTATTCTGCCACTTTTGAAATCTCTGGACTAGGAGTGATATTCCACTTGTGGTTATCTCCTTTTGATCACAAACTCCATTCAAGGGAATGACAGCTGGAGTGATATTCGGAGATTACTTCCTCAAAGTGAAACACCGGGAACTCAGACCTGCTTTTTGTGATGTCCGTTTCAGGAATGGAGTGTAAATTACTACCTCCATGCACTTTGCCATTTACCTCGAGGAGGCAAGGCTTTGTTCCCTTACACTACCTGTGCCTGCTATAGTAAAAGTCCAATCATGGCATCAAATCCCTTTGCAGAAACTTGTGCTTGCACACTGCTATCTGTGTTTTGACTGTTAGAGCCTGACGACAGAGGTGGAAAATGTTTGTTTTCCACATCAAAGGCTTGGATTACAACTAACTGCAAGAGGCCTCTCTTTTCTATCAACATCCAAGCAAGAGAATGTGAGAATGTGGGATATCATCAGCCTAATCTCCCAAAGCAAAAGTTGGAATGCACACTGTGTTGCTACAGACTGATTTTCACAATCTGCATGGGACTGTACCCACTGCTCACTCAGTGCCTTATTTGCAAGAGTAGGAACAGTTTCATTCCCCAAGGTCCCTGTGCCTGGGGTGTACTGTGCCTTCTTATTGAAATCCCACACTCAATGTATGGGCAAACATTGGAGAAGCAGACGTTCTGATGGTTGGAATCTGAATCGAGAAAAACACACTACCTCCTTGGGAAATCTCTGGACTAGGAGTGCTAGTCCACAGGTGGATATCTCCTTCTGAGCACAAGCTCCATTCAAGCAAATGGCAGCTGGGGTGATATTCGGACATTAATCCCTCCAAGAGAAACACCTGGAACTCAGACCTATTTTTGTGATGTTAGTTTCAGGAATGGAGTGTAAATTACTACCTCCATGCTCTTTGCTGTTTACTGGCAGGAGGCATGACTTTTTTCCTTTACACTACCTGTGTCTGCACTAGTGAAATTCCTATTATGACATCAAATCCCTTTGCAGAAACTTGTCCTGGTGCACTGCTATCTGTGTTTGGACCATTGAGCCTGAAGACAGAGGTGGAAAATGCCTCTTTCCCACATCAAAGGCTTGGACTACGCCTAATTGCAAGATGCCTCTCTTTTCTAGCAACATCTAAGCAAGTGAAAGGGAGAACCTGGGATATCAAGAGCTTAATGTCCCCAAGCAAAAGATGGAATTCACACCGTGTTGCTAAAAACTGATTTTCTGAATCTGACTGGGGCCCTACCCCCTGCTCACTCTATGCCTTATTTCCAAGAGTAGGAACAGTTTTGTTCTCCATGTTCCCTGTGACTGGGGTTAACTGTGGCTTCTTATTGAAATGTCACACGCTTAGTACGGGCAAATGGTGAAGAAACAGACCTAATGTTCTGATAGTTAGAATCTGAATTGAGAAAAGCACAATGCCTCCTTTGGAAATCTCTGGACTAGGAGTGCTCTTCCACCGGTGGATATCTCCTTTTGACCACAAGCTCCATTCAAATGAAAGGCAGCGTGAGTGATATTCAGGCATTAATCCCTCAAAGAGAATCACCTGGACCTCAGACCTGCTTTTTGTGAAGTCAGTTTCAGGAATGGAGTGGAAATTACTGCCTCCATGCTCTTTCCCGTTTACATCCCGGGGTAAAAAATTTGTTCCTTTACGCTACCTGTGTATGCAGTAGTAAATGTCCAGTTATGACGTCAAATGCCTTTGCAGAAACCAGTCCTGGCACACTGCTATGTGTGTTTGGACACTTAGAGCCTGAAGCCAGAGGTGGAAAATGCCTATTTTCAACAACAAATCTTGGATTACACCTAATTGCAAGATGCCTCTCTTTTCTAGCAACATCGAAGCAAGCGCAAGGGAGAATCTGGGATATCAGGAGCTTGATCTCCCCAAGCAAAAGCTGGAATTCACACCGTATTGCTATAAACTGATTTTCAGAATCTGAGTTGGACTGTACTCCCTGCTCACTCTGTGCCTTATTTGCAAGAGTAGGAACAGGTTGTATCTCCATGTTCCCTGTGCCTGTGGAGAACTGTGTCTTCTTATTGAAATCCTGCACTCTTTGTATGGGTAAACCGTGGAGAAACAGATGTAATATTTTGTTGGTTAGAATCTGAATCGAGTAAAGCATTCTGCCACCTTCGAAATCTCTGGAGAAGGAGTGATATTCCGTCGGTGGATATTTCCTTTTGACCACAAGCACCATTCAAGGGAATGACAGCTGGAGTGATATTCAGAGATTACTTCCTCAACGTGAAACACCGGGAACTCAGATCTGCTTTTTGTGATGTCCATTTCAGGAATGGAGTGTAAATTACTACCTCCATGCACTTTGCCATTTACCGCGAGGAGGCAAGGCTTTGTTCCCTTACGCTACCTGTGCCTGCTGTAGTGAAAGTGCAATTATGACATCAAATCCCTTTGCAGAAACTTGTGCTTGCACACTGCTATCTGTGTTTCGACCGTTAGAGCCTGAAGACAGAGGTGGAAAATGTTTGTTTTCCACATCAAAGGCTTGGATTACAACTAATTGCAAGAGGCCTCTCTTTTCTAGAAACATCCAAGGAAGAGAATGTGAGAATGTGGGATATCAGCAGCCTAATCTCCCAAAGCAAAAGATGGAATACACACCGTGTTGCTACAGACTGATTTTCACAATCTGCATGGGACTGTACCCACTGCTCACTCAGTGCCTTATTTGCAAGAGTAGGAACAGTTTCATTCCCCAAGGTCCCTGTGCCTGGGGTGTACTGTGCCTTCTTATTGAAATCCCGCACTCTTTGTTTGGGCAAATGGTGGAGAAGCAGACATAATGTTCTGATGGTTAGAATCTGAATTGAGAAAAACACTCTGCCTCCTTGGGAAATCTCTGGACTAGGAGAGTTAGTCCACAGGTGGATATCTCCTTCTGAGCACAAGCTCCATTCAAGCGAATGGCAGCTGAAGTGATATTCGGAGAATACTCCTTCAAAGAGGAATCCCTGGAACTCAGACCTGCTTTTTGTGAAGTTAGTTTCAGGAATGGAGTGTAAATTACTACCTCCATGCACTTTACCATTTACCACCAGGAGGCAAGAGTTTGTTCCTTTACACTACCTGTGTCTGCTATAGTGAAAGTCCAATTATTATGTCAAATTCCTTGGTAGAAACTTGTCCTGGCCCAATTCTACCTCTGTATATTACTACCTTAGAGCCTGAAGACAGAGGTAGAAAATGCCTGTTTTCCACATCAAAGTCTTGGATTACACCTAGTTGCAAGATGCCTCTTTTTTCTAGCTACATCCAAGCAAGTGAAACGGAGAATCTGGGATATCAGCAGCTTAATCTCCCCAAGCATAAGCTCGTATACACACAATGTATATTACTACCTCCATTCTCTTTGCAGTTTACCACCAGGAGGGAAGAGATTGTCCCTTTACACTACCTGTGTCTGCAGTAGGGACAGTCCAAATATGACATCAAATCCCTTTGTAGAAACTTGTCCTGGCCAACTGCTATCTATTTTTGGATCATTAAAGCCCGAATACAGAGGCGGAAAATGCCTGTTTTCCACATCAAAGGCTTCAATTACACCTAAAGGCAAGATGCCTCTCTTTTCTAGCAACATCCAAGCAAGTGGAGGGAAAATCTGGGATATCAGGAACTTAATCTCCCCAAGCAAAAGCTGGAATTCACACCGTTTTGCTATAAACTGCTTTTCAGAATCTGAGTGGGAATGTACTCCCTGCTCACTCTGTGCCTTATTTGCAAGAGTAGGAATAGAGAGTTACTCCATGTTCCCTGTGCCTATGGAGAACTGTGGCTTCTTATTGAAATCCCGCACATTTTGTACGGGCAAATGATGGAGAAACTGACGTATTGTTCTGATGGTTAGAAAATAAATCGAGAAAAGCACACTGCCTCCTTCGGAAATCTCTGGACTAGGAGTGCTATTTCCCGTTTGGATATCTCCTTTCAAGTGAATGGCAGTGATATTCGGAGATTATTCCCTCAAAGAGAAACACCTGGAACTCTGACCTGCTTTTTGTGAAGTTGGTTTCAGGAATGGAGTGTAAATTACTACCTCCACGCTCTTTTCCATTTACCACCATAGGGCAAGACTTTGTTCCTTTAAACTACGTGTGTCTGCAGTAGTGAAACTCCAATTATTACGTTAAATCCCTTTGTAGAAACATGCCTGGGCACACTAATATGTGTGTTTGGACAGTTAAAGCCTGAAGCCAGAGATTGAAAAGGCTGGTTTTCCACCATAAATTCTTGTATTACAAGGTATTGCAAGATGCCTCTATTTTCTAGCAACATCCAAGCAAGGGAAAGGGAGAATGTGGGATTTCAGGGGCTTAATATCCATAGGAAAAGCTGAAATTTGCACAATATTGCTATAAACTGATTTTCAGAATCTGAGTGGGATTGTACTCCCTACTCACTCTGTGCCTTATTTTCAAGAGTATGAATGGATTGAATCGCCATGTTCCCTGTGCCTGAGGAGAACTCTGGCTTCTTATTGAAATCCCGCACTCTTGTATGGGCAAACAGTGGAGAAACAGATGTAATGTTCTGATGGTTAAAATCTGAATCTAGAAAAGCACACTGACTCCTTTGGAAATCTCTGGACTTGGAGTACTATTACACCGGTGAATAGCTCCTTTCGACCACAAGCTCCATTCAAGTGAATGTCAGCTGGAGTGATATTCGGATATTACGCTCTCAAAGAGACACACCTGGAACTCTGACCTGCTTTTTGTGAAGTCAGTTTAAGGAAAGGAGTGTAAATTACTACCTCCATGCACTTTGCCGTTTACCACCAGGAGGCAAGAATTTGTTCCTTTGCACTACTTGTGTCTGCTGTAGTGTAAGTCCAATTATGACATCAAATCCCTTTGTAGAAACTTGCCTGGCCCACTGCTATCTGTGTTTGGACCGTTGAGCCTGAATACAGAGGTGGAAAATGCCAATTTTCCACATCAAAGGCTTGGATTGCACCTAATTGCAAGATGCCTCACGTTTCTAGCAACATCAAAGCAAGCGAATGGGATAATCGGGGATATCAGCAGCTTTATCTCCCAAAGGAAAGATGGAATACACACCGTGTTGCTACAAACTGATTTTCACAATCTGAGTAGGACTGTACTCACTGTTCACTCAGTGCCTTATTTGCAAGAGTAGGAACAATTTGTTTCTCCTTGTTCCCTGTGCTTGGGGTGTACTCTCTGTCTTCTTTTTGAAATCCCACACTCTTTGTACAGGCAAATGGTGGAGAAACAGACATAATGTTCTGATGGTAAAAATCTGAATCGAGAAAAACACACTGCATCCTTCGCAAATCTTTGGACTAGGAGTGCTACTCCACAGGTGGATATCTCCTTTTCACCACAAGCTTGATTCAAATCAGTGGCAGCTGGAGTGATATTTGGAGATTACTCCATCAAAGAGAAACACCTGGAACTCAGACCTGCCTTTTGTGAAATCAGTTTCAGGAACGGAGTGGAAATTACTACCTCCATGCTCTTTGCCGTTTACTGCCAGGTACCAAGAGTTTGTTCCTTTATGCTACCTGTGTCTGCAGTAATGCAAGTCCAATTATGACATCAAATCACTTTGTAGAAATGAGTCCTGGTGCACTGCTATCTCTGTGAGGACCATTAGAGCCAGAAGACACAGGTGGAAAATGCCTGTTTTCCTTATCAAAAGCTTGGAATACACCTAATTGCAAGATGCCTCTGATTTCTAGCAACATCCAAGCAAGGGAAAGGGAGAATCTGGGATTTCAGGGGCTTAATATCCCCAGGCAAAAGCTGGAATTCATAACATGTGCTATACACTGATTTTTGAAATCTGAGTGGGACTCTATTCCTTGCTCACTCTGTGCCTAACTTGCAAGAGTAGAAAGAGATTCTTCTTCCTTGTTCCCTGTGCCTCTGGAGAAGTGTGGCTTCTTATTGAATTCCTGCACTCCTTGCAATGGCAAACGGTGGAGAAACAGACGTAATGTTCTGATGGTTAGAAAATGAATTGAGAAAAGCACACTGCCTCCTTCGGAAATCTCTGGAGTTGGAGTGCTATTAAACGGGGGGATATCTCCTTTTGACCAAAATCTCCATTCAAGAGAATGGCAGCTTGCGAGATATTCGAAGATTACTCCCTCAAAGAGAAACACGTGGAACTCAGACCTCCTTTTCTTGAAGTCAGTTTCAGGAATGAAGTGCAATTTACTACCCAGATGGTCTTTGGTATTTACCAGCAAGAGGCAAGAGTTTGTTCCTTTACACTACCTGTCTCTGCAGTATTGCAAGTCCAATTATGACATCAAATCTCTTTTTAGAAACAAGCCCTGGTGCACAGCTATGTGTGTTTGGACTGGGAGAGCCTGAAGACAGAGGTGGAAAATGCCTGTTTTCCACATCAAAGGCTTGGGTTCCACCTAGTTGAAAATGCCTTTCTTTTCTAGCAACATCCAAGCAAGCCAAAGGGAGAATCTGGGATATCATTGGCTTAATCTCCCCAGGCCAAAGCTGGAATTCTCACCGTGTTGCTATAAACTGATTTTCAGAATCTGAGTGGGGCTGTATGCCCTGTTCACTCAATGCCTTATTTTCAAGAGTAGGAACAGCTTGTTTCTCATGTTTCCTTGCCTGTGGAGAACTGTGGCTTCTTATTGAAATCCAGCCGTCTTTGTACAGGCAAACAGTGGAGAAACAGACGTAATGTTCTGATGGTTAGAATCTGGATTGAGAAAAGCACACTGCCTCCTTTGGATTCTCTGGACTAGGAGTGATATTCCACGGGTGCATATCTCCTTTTGACCACAAGCTATATTCAGGCGAATGGCACCTGGAGTGATAGTTGGAGATTTCTCCCTCAAAGAGAAACACCTGGAATTCAGACCTGCTTTTTGTGAAGTCAGTTTCAGGAATGGAGTGTAAATTACTACCTCCAAGCACTTCCCCGTTTACTGAGAAGGGGCAAGAGTTTGTTCCTTTACACTACCTGTGTCTGCACTAGTGAAAGTCCAAACATGACGTTAAATCCCTTTGTAGAAATGAGTCCTGACGCACTGCTATGTGTGCTTGGACCATTAGAGCCTGAAGACAGAGGTTGAAAAGGCTGGTTTTCCACGTTAAATCTTGGATTACAACTTATTGCAAGATGCCTCTCTTTTCCAGAAACATTGAAGCAAGAGAAAGGGAGAATCTGGGATATCAGGGGCTTAATCTCCATAGGAAAAGCTAGAATTCAAACAGTGTTGTTATAAACTGATTTTCAGACACTGCGTGGGTCTGTACTCCTTGTTCACTGCTCCTTATTTGCAAGAGTAGGAACAGATTGTATCTCCAAGCTCCCTGTGCCTGTGGAGAACTGTGGCTTCTTATTGAAATCCCGCACTCTTTGTACAGGCAAACAGTGGAGAAACCAACGTAATGTTCCGATGGTTAGAATCTGATTTGAGAAAAGCACACTGCCTCCTTTGGAAATCTCTGGACTCGGAGTACTATTACTTACTATTACATCAAAGGCTTCAACTACACCTAATTGCAAGATGCCTCTTTTTATAGCAACATCCAAGCAAGTGAAAGGGAGAATCTGGCATATCAGGAGCTTAATCTCACCAAGCAAAAGCTGGAATTCACACCGTGTCACTGCAAACTGATTTTCTGAATCTTAGTGGGATTGTAACCCCTGCACCCTCTGTGCCTTATTTGCAAGAGTAGGAACAGTTTGTTTCTCCATGTTCCTCGTGACTGTTGAGATCTGTAGCTTCTTATTGAAATGCAGCACTCTTTGTATGGCCAAAAAGTGAAGAAGCAGACCTAATGTTCTGATAGTTAGAATCTGAATCAAGAAAAGCACACTGCCTCCTTCAGAAATCTCTGGACTAGGAGTGATATTCCACGGGTGGCTATCTCCTTTTAACGAAAAGCTCCATTCAATGAATGGCAGCTGGAGTGATATTCGGACCTTAATCCCTCAAAGAGAATCACCTGGAACTCAGACCTGCTTTTTGTGAAGTCAGTTACAGGAACGGAGTGGAAATAACTACCTCCATGCTCTTTGCAGTTTACATCCAGGAGGCAAGAGTTTGTTCCTTTACACTAGCTGTGTATGCAGTAGTAAATGTCCATTTATGACGTCAAATGCCTTTGCAGAAATGAGTCCTGGCTCACTGCTATGTGTGTTTGAACAGTTAGAGTTGGAAGCAGGAGGCTTAAAATGCCTATTTTCCACAACAAAGTCTTGGATTACACCTAATTGCAAGATGCCTTTCTTTTCTAGCAACATCCAAGCAAGTGAAATGGAGAATATGGGATATAGGGGCTTAATCTCCCCAAGCAAAAGCTGGAATTCACACCGTATAGCTATAAAGTGATTTTCAGAATCTGAATGTGACTGTATTCCTGCTCACTCTGTGCCTTATTTGCAAGAGTAGAAACAGATTGTATCTCCATGTTCCCTGTGCTGGTGGAGAACTGTGGCTTCTTATTGAAATCCCGCACTTTTTGTATGGGAAAACCATGGAGAAACAGACGTAATGGTTTTTTGGTTAGGATCTGAATCGAGAAAAGCACTCTGCCTCCGTTGGAAATATCTGGACTAGGAGTGCTATTCCACCAGTGGATATCTCCTTTTGACCACAAGCTCCATTCAAGGAAATGGCACCTGGAGTGATATTTGGAGATAAAGCCCTCAAAGAGAAACACTTGGAACTCAGACCTGCTATTTGTGAAGACCATTTCAGAAATGGAGTGTAAATCAGAACCTCCATGCAATTTGCCATTTACAGCCAGTAGGCAAGAGTTTGTTCCTTTACATTACCTGTGTCTGCATTAGTGAAAGTCCAATTATGACGTCAAATCCCTTTGTAGAAATGAGTCCTGGCACACTGCTATCAGCTTGGACCATTAGAGCCTGAAGACAGAGGTGGAAAATGGCTGTTTTCCACATCAAAGACTTGGATTACACCTAATTGCAAGATGCCTCTCTTTTCTAGCAACATCCAAGCAAGCGAAAGGGAGAATCTGGGCTATCAGGAGCTTAATCTCCCCAAGCAAAAGCTAGAATTCACACCTTGTTGCTATAAACTGATTTTCAGAATCTGAGTGGGACTGTACCCACTGCTCACTCTGTGCCTTATTCACAAGAGTAGGATCAGTTTGTTTCTCCATGTTCCCTGTGCCTGGGGAGAGGTGTGGCTTCTTATTGAAATGCCACACTCTTTGTACGGGCAAACAGTGGAGAAATAGACAAAATGTTCTGATGGTTAAAATCTGAATCTAGAAAAGCACACTCTCTCTTTCGGAAATCTCTGGAGCAGCAGTGGTATTCCATGGGTGGATATCTCCTTTTGACCACAAGCTCCCTTCAAGCGAATGGCAGCTGGAGTGATATTTGGAGATTACTCCCTGAAAGAGAAACACCTGGAACACAGACCTGCTTTTTGTGAAGTCAGTTTCAGGATCAGAGTGGAAATTACTACCTCCATGCACTTTGCCATTTACCACCAGGAGGCAAGAGTTTGGTCCTTTATACTACCTGTGTCCACACTAGTGCAAGTCCTATTGTGACGTCCAATCCCTTTGTAGAAACTTGCCCTGGTGTACTGGTATCTGTGTTTTGACCATTGAGCCTGAAGACACCGTGTTGCTACAAACTGATTTTTTGAATCTGAGTGGGACTGTACCCACTGCTCACTCTGTGCCTTATTTGCAAGAGTAGGAACAGTTTGTTTCTCCATGTTCCCTGTGACTGGGGAGAACTGTGACTTCTTATTAAATCGCAAATCTTTGTGCGGGTAAATGTTGGAGAAACAGACTTAATGTTTTGTTGGTTAGAATCTGAATTGAGAAAAGCACTCGGCCTCCTTCAGGAATCTCTGGAGTAGGAGTGGTATACCACCAGTGGATATCTTCTTTTGACCACAGCTCCATTCAAGGGAATGGCAGGTGGAGTGATATTCGGAGATTAAACCCTCAAGGAGAAACACCTGGAACTCAGACCTGCATTTTGTGAAGTCCGTTTCAGGAATGGAGTGTAAATTACTACCTCCATGCACCTTGCCCTTTACTGCCTGGAGGCAAGAGTTTGTTCCTTTACACTACCTGTGTCTGCTGTAGTGAAAGTCCAATTATGAAATCAAATCCCTTTGTAGAAACTTGTCCTGGCACACTGCTATCTGTGTTTGGACCGTTAGAGCCTGAAGACAGAGGTTGAAAATGTCTGTTTTCCACATCAAAGGCTTGGATTACACCTAATTGAAATATGCCTCTCTTTTCTAACAACATCCAAGCAAGCGAAAGTGAGAATCTGGGATATCAGGAGCTTAATCACCCCCAGCAAAAGCTGGAATTCACACCGTGTTGCTAGAAACTGATTTTCAGAATCTGAGTGGGAATGTACCCACTGCTCACTCTGTGCCTTATTTGGGAGAGTAGGAACAGTTTGTTTCTCCATGTTCCCTGTTCCTCGGGAGAGGTGTGGCTTCTTATTTAAATGCCACACTGTTTGTATGGGCAAACTCTGGAGAAACAGACGTCCTGTTGTAATGGATAAAATCTGAATCGAGAAAAGCACACTGCATCCTTCGGAAATCTCTGGACTAGGAGTGCTATTCCACAGGTCGATATCTCCTTTTGACCACAAGCTCCATTCAGGTGAATGGCACCTGGAGTGATACTTGGAGATTACTCCCTCAAAGAGAAATGCCTGGCACTCAGACCATCTTTTTGTGAAGTCAGTTTCAGGAACAGAGTGGAAATTACTCCCTCCATGCTCTTTGCTATTTACCGGCAGGACATAAGAGTTTGTTCCTTTATGGTACCTGTGTCTGCAGTAGTGAAAGTCCAATTATGACATCAAATCCCTTTGTAGAAATGAGTCCTGGCACACTGTTATGTGTGTTTGGACCGTTAGAGCCAGAAGACACAGGTGGAAAATGCCTGTTTTCCACATCAAAAACTTGGATCACACCTAATTGCAAAGTGCCTCTATTTTCTAGCAAAATCCAAGCAAGTGAAAAGGAGAATATGGGATATCAGTGGCTTAATCTCCCCAAGCAAAAGCTGAAATTCACACCTTGTTGTTACAAAGTGATTTTCAGAATCTGAGTGGGAGTGTATGCCCTGCTCACTCTGTGCCTTATTTGCAATAGTAGGAACAGATAGTTTCTACATGTTCCCTGTGTCTGTGGAGAACTGAGGCTTCTTATTGAAATCCAGCACTCTATGTAACAGCAAACGGTGAAGAAATAGACCTAATGTTCTGATGGTTAGAATCTGAATCAGAAAAGCACACTGCCTCCTTCGGAAATCTCTGGACTAGGAGTGCTCTTCCATGGGGGGATATCTCCTTTTGACCACAAGCTCCATTCGAGTGAAAGGCAGCTGGAGTGTTATGTGGAGATTTCTCCATCAAATAGAAACACCTGGCACTCAGACCTTCTTTTTGTGAAGTTAGTTTCAGGAAAGGAGTGTAAATTACTACCTCCATGCTCTTTGACATTTACCGCTACGAGGCAAGACTTTGTTCCTTTACACTACCTGTGTCAGCAGTAGTGAAAGTCCAATTATGATGCCAAATCACTTTGTAGAAACGAGTCCTGGCACCCTGCTATGTGTGTTTGGACCGTTAGAGCCAGAAGATAAGGTGGAAAATGCCTGTTTTCCACATCAAGTCTTGCTTTACACGTAATTGCAAGATGCCTCATTTTTCCAGCAATATCAAAGGAAGTGAAAGGGAGAATCTGTGATATCAAGGGTTTACTCTCCCCAAGCAAAAGCTGGAATTCACATCGTGTTTCTATACACTGATTTTCAGAATCTGAGTGGGACTGGACTTCTTGCTCACTCTGTGCCATATTTGCGAGAATAGCAACAGATAGTTTCTCCATGTTTCCTGTGCCTGTGGAGAACTGGGTCTTCTTATTGAAATCCAGCACTCTTTGTATGGGCAAACAGTGGATAAACAGACGTAATGTTCTTTGGTTAGTATCTGAGTTGAGAAAAGCACACTGCATCCTTTGGATTCTTTGGACTAGGAGTGATATTCCTGCGGTACATATTTCCTTTTGACCACAAGCTACATTCAGGCGAATGGCCCCTGGAGTGATAGTCGGAGATTTCTCCCTGAAAGAGAAACACCTGGAACTCAGACCTGCTTTTTGTGAAGTCATTTTCAGGAAGCAGTGGAAATTACTACCTCCCTGTTCTTTGCTGTTTACCGCCAGGAGGCAAGAGATTGTTCCTTTACACTACCTGTGTCTGCAGTAGTGAAACTCCAATTATGACATCAAATCCCTTTGTAGAAACGAGTCCTGGCCCACTGCTATATGTGTTTGGACCTTTAGAGCCTGAAAATAGAAGTGCAAATGCCGTGTTTCAAAGCCCAAATGCCTGGAGTATAACTTCATGCAAAATGTCCCTCTTGGTCGTGCAGCTCCTTTCAAGTGAATGGGAGAGTTTGCACAATCAAGAGGTTTCCCTACCAAAGAAGGAGCTTGAAGTCAGCAGATGTGGCTATAAAAGACAGTTTCAGAAAGGTGGTGAAACTCTACATCCCATCTCTCCCTCTTTTAGCCAGAGTTGCAACCATTGTCCATGCTCCCTTTACCAGTGCGAGTAGAAGGGAACTTCAAATATGCGGCTGTCATTGTACAGCAAGCTGTGGAGAATCACAACTAATATTCCATTGGGAAGAAGCTGAAACGAGTTATGCACACTGCCTGTTTCCGAATGTTTCTGGCCTAGCAGTGCCTTTTGCTGCCTGGACACGTACAATTGCCCAGCTTCTCTATTCATGTGATGGGGACTTACTTGGATATTAGTTGATTTCTCCCTGAAACACAGAGGTGGTACTCAGACAGTGTTTTTGTGAACAAAGTTTCTGAAATTGTGTGCTAATTTTCTACCTACCCGCTAAGGCCTTTTCTTGGTAGGAACAAGAGTTTGTTCATCTATACTACTTGTGGCTGTGGTAGAGAAAGGCCCATTATGACCTGCACTCCCTTCATAGAAACAAGCACTGGGGCAACACTACTTGTGAATTGACGGTTAGAGCCTGAAGACAGAGGTGGAAAATGGCTGTTTTCCACATCAAAGGTGTGGATTACACCTAATTGCATGATGCCTCTCTCTTCTAGTAATATCCAAGCAAGGGAAAGGGAGAATCAGGGATATCAGGATCTTCAAGTCCCAAGCAGAAGCTGGAATTCACACCCAGTTGCTGTAAACTGATTTATAGATTCTGAGTATGACTATTCCCTGTTCAGTCTGCCTTATTTGCAAGAGTAGCAACAGTTTGATTCTCTGAGTTCCCAGTGCCTGTGAAGTTTGGCTTCTTACTGAAATCCCACACTCTTTTTATGGGCAAAAGGTGGAGAAACACAGGTAATATTCTGATGGTTACAAGTTGAATTTAGTAAAGCACACTGCCTGCTTCGGACATCTCTGGACTAGGAGTGCTATTCGATGGGTGGACATCTTTTGACCACAAGCTTGATTCAAGCGAATGGCACCTGGAGTGATTGTCGTAGATTATTCCCTCAAAGCTAAACACTTACAACTCAGACCTGCTTTTTGTGAAGTCAGTTTTAGGCAAGGAGGGGAAATTACTACCTCCATGCTCTTTGCCGTTTACCGCCAGGAGGCAAGGGTTTGTTCCTTTACACTACCTGTGTCTGCTGTAGTGAAAGTCCGATTCTGACGTCATAATCCCATTGTGGAAACGAGTCCTGGCGCACTGCTATGTGTGCTTGGACTGTTAGACCCTAAAGACAGAGGTGGAAAATGCCTGTTTTCCAGAACAAAGGCTTGGATTACACCTAATTGCCAGATGCCTCTTTTTTTTTTTTTTTTTTTTTTTTAGTAACATCCAAGCAAGTGAAATGGAGAATATGGGATATCAGGCGCTTAATCTCCCCAAGCACCAGCTCAGATTTACACCTTTTTGCTATAAACTGATTTTCAGAATCGGAGTGGGACTGTACTCCCTGCTCACTCTGTGTCTTATTTTCAATAGTAGGAATGGATTCAATCTCCATGTTCCCTGTGCCTGAGGAGAACTCTGGCTTCTTACTGAAATCCCGCACTCTTTGTATGGGCAAACGGTGGTGAAACAGTCGTAACATTCTAATGGTGAGAATCTCAGTGAAGAACAGCACATTGCCTCCTTCCTAAATCTCTGGACTAGGAGTGCTATTTCACGGCTGTATATCTCCTTTTGACCCCAAGCTCCATTCAAGTGAATGGCAGCTGGAGTGATATTCGAAGATTACTCCCTCAAAGAGAAATACTTGGAACTCTGAGCTGGTTTTTTTGAAGTCAGTTTCAGGAACGAAGTGGAAATTACTACCTCCCTGCTCTTTGCCATTTACCGCCAGGATTCAAGAGTTTGTTTCTTTAGACTACCTTTGTCTGCAGTAGTGAAAGTCCAATTATGACGTCATAAACTCGTTGTAGAAACAAGTCCTGACGCACTGCTATGTTTGTTTGGACAGGTAAGGCCTGAAGACAAAGGTGGAAAATGCCTTTTTTCCACTTCAAAGGCTTGGATTACAATGAATAGCCAGATACCTTGCTTTTCTATCAACATCCAAGCATGCGGAAGGGAGAATCTGGGATATCAGGGGTTTAATCTCCCCAAGCAAAAGCTGGAATTCACACCGCATTGCTATATCCTGATTTTCAGAACATGAGTGGGACTGCACTCCCTTCTCACTCTGAGCATTATTTGCAAGAGGAGGAACAGTTTGATTCTGCATATACCCTGTGCCTGTGGAAAACTGTGGCTTCTTATTGAAATCCTGTACTCTTTGTGCAGGCAAACGGTGGAGAAACAGACAGAATGTTCTGATGGTTAGAATCTGAATCGAGAAAAGCACACTGCCTCCTTCTGAAATCCCTGAACTATGAGAGCTATTCCACAGGTGGATATCTCATTTTGACCATAAGCTCCAAGTGAATGGCAGCTGGAGTGATATTCATAGATTACACCCTCAAATAGAAACACCTGGAACTCAGACCTGCTTTTTGTGAGGTCTGTTTGAGGAACGGAGCGGAAATTTCTACCTCCCTGCACGTTGCTTTTAAAGGACAGGAGGCATGAGTTTGATCCTTTACACTACCTTTGTCTGCAGTAGTGAAAGTCCAATTTTGACGTCATAATCCCATTGTAGAAACAAGTCCTGGTGCACTGCTATGTGTTTTGTACCATTAGAGCCTGAAGACAGAGGTGGAAAATGCCTGTTTTCCACATCAAAGTCTTGGATTACACCTAACTGCAAAGTGCCTCTATATTCTAGCAAACTCCAAGCATGCAAAAGGGAGAATCTGGGATATCAGGGGCTTAATCTCCCCAAGCAAAAGCTGTAATTCACACCTTGTTGCTCTGAAGTGATTTTCAGAATCTGAGTGGGACTGTATGCCCTGCTCACTCTGTGCCTTATTTTCCTGAGTAGGAACAGATAGTTTCTACATGTTTCTTGTTCCTGTGGAGAACTGAGGCTTCTTATTGAAATCCCACACTGTTTGTACAGGAAAACGGTGGAGAAACAGATGTAATATTCTGAGGGTTAGAATCTGAATCGAGAAAAGCACACTGCCTCTTTTGGAAATATCTGTACTAGGAGTGCAGTTCCAGGGTGGATATCTCCTTTTGACAACAAGCTCAATTCAAACGAAGGGGAGCTGGAGTGATAGTCGTAGATTATTCCCTCAATGTGAAAAACCTACAACTCAGACCTGCTTTTTTGAAGTCAGTTTTAGGCACGGAATGCAAATTATGACCTCCATGATCTTTGCCATTTACCTCCAGGAGGCAAGGGTTTGTTTCTTTACACTACCTGTGTCTGCTGTAGCAAAAGTCCAATTCTGATGTCAGAATCCCATTGTGGAAATGAGTACTGGCAAAATGCTATTTGTGTTTGGAACATTAGAGCCTAAAGACAAGGGTGGAAAATGCCTGTTTTCCGCATCAAAGGCTTGGATTACACTTAATTACCAGATGCCTCTCTTTTCTAGCAACATACAAGCAAGTGAAAAGGAGAACATGCGGTGTCAGGGGCTTAATCTCCCCAAGAAAACCTGGAATTCACACTGTGTTGCTATAAACTGATTTTCAGAATCTGAGTTGGACTGTACTCCCTGCTCAATCTGTGCCATATTTTGAAGTGTAGGAAAGGATTGATTCTTCATGTTCCCTGTGCCAGAGGAGAACTCTGGCTTATTATTGAAATCCAGCACTCTTTGTAGGGGCAAACGGTGGAGATACAGTCGTAACTTTCTGATGGATAGAATCTGCATGAAGAAAAGCACACTGCCTACTTCCTAAATCTCTGGATTAGGAGTGCTACTTTATGGGTGGCTATCTACTTTTGACCCCAAGCTCCATTCAAGCGAATGGCAGCTGGAGTGATATTCATAGATTACTCCATCAAAGAGAAACACCAGGAACTCGGAGCTGCTTTTTTGAAGTCAGTTTCAGGAACGGAGTGGTAATTACTAACTCCCTGCTCTTTGCCGTTTTCAGCCAGGAGGCAAGAGTTTGTTCCCTTAGACTAGATTTGTCTGAGGTAGTGAAAGTCCAAACATGAAGTCAAATCCCTTTCTAGAAACCAGTCCTGGTGCAGTGTTATGTGTGTTTGGATCGTTAGAGCCTGAAGACAGAGGTGGAAAATGCCTGTTTTCCACATGAAAGGCTTGGATTACACCTAATTGCCAGATGCCTCTCTTTTCTATCAACATCCAAGCAAGTGAATGGGGGAACCTTGGATATCAGGGGTTTAATCTCTCCAAGGAAAAGCTGGAATTCACACTGTGTTGCTGTAAACTGATTTTCAGAATCTGAGTGGGACTGTACTCCCTGTTCACTGTGTGCCTTATTTTCAAGAGTAGGAACAGATTGATTCTCTACATTCCCTGTGCCTGATGAGAACTCTGGCTTATTACTGAAATCCCGCATACTTTGTATGGGCAAACGGTGGAGAAACAGTCGTTATGTTCTGATGGTTAGAACCAGAATCGAGAAAAGCACACTGCCTCTTTCAGAAATATCTGTACTAGGAGTACAGTTCCACGGGTGGATATCTCCTTTGGACAACAAGCTCAATTCAAGCGAATGGCAGCTGGAATGATAGTCATAGATTATTCCCTAAAAGTGAAACACCTACAACTCAGACCTGCTTTTTATGAAGTCAGTTTTAGGAACTGAGTCGAAATTACTACCTCCATGATCTTTGCTGTTTACTGCCAAGAGGCAAGGGTTTGTTTCTTTACACTACCTGAGTCTGCTGTAGTGAAAGTCCAATTTAGACATTATAATCCCATTGTGGAAATGAGTACTGGCTCACTCCTATGTGTGTTTGGAACAGTAGAGCCTAAAGACAGGGGTGGAAAATGCCTGTTTTCCACAACAAATGCTTGTATTACACCTAATTTCCAGAAGCCTCTCTTTTCTATGAACATCCAAGCAAGTGAAATGGAGAACATGGGATATCAGGGGTTTAATCTCCCCAAGCAAAACCTGGAATTCACATCATGTTGCTATAAACTGATTTTCAGAATCTGAATGGGACTGTACTCCCTGCTCACTGTGTGCCTTATTTTCAAGAGTAGGAATAGATTGATTCTCCATGTTCCCTGTACCTGAGGAGAACTCTGGATTATTACTGAAATCCCACATACTTTGTACGGGCACACAGTGGAGAAACAGTCGTAATGTTCTGATGGTTAGAATCTGAATTGAGAAAAGCACACTGCCTCTTTCAGAAATATCTGTACTCGGAGTGCAGTTCCACGGGTGGGTATCTCCAAAATCAATTCAAGCGAATGTCCATTGGAGTGATAATCCTAGATTATTTCCTCTAAGCAAAACACCTTCAACTCCAACCTGCTTTTTGTGAAGTCAGTTTTAGGCACGGAGTGGAAATTACTACCTCCTTCATCTTTGCCGTTTACCGCCAGGAGGCAAGGGTTTGTTCCTTTACACTACGTGTGTCTGCTGTAGTGAAAGTCCCATTCTGACATCATAATCCCATTGTGGAATCGAGTACTGGTGCACTGCTATGTGTATTTGGACCATTAGAGCCTAAAGACAGTGGTGGAAAATGCCTGTTTTCCAGAACAAAGGCTTGGATTACACCTAATTGCCAGATGTCTCTCTTTTCTATCAACATCCAAGCAAGTGAAATGGAGAACATGGGATATCAGGGCTTAATCTCCACAAGAAGAGCTGGAATTCACACCATGTTGCTATAAACTGATTTTCAGAATCTGAGTTGGACTGCACTCCCTGCTCACTCTGTGCCTTATTTTCAATTGTAGGAAAGGATTGATTCTCCATGTTCTCTGTGCCTGAGGAGAACTCTGGCTTATTATTGCAATCCAGCACTCTTTGTAGGGGCAAATGGTGGAGAAACAGTCTTAATGTTCTGATGTTTAGAATCTGAATGAAGAAAAGCACACTGCCTCTTTCCTAAATCTCTGGACTAGGAGTGCTATTTTATGGGTGGATATCTCCTTTTGACCCCAAGCTACATTCAAGCTAATGGCAGCTGGAGTGATATTTGTAGATTAATCCATCAAAGAGAAACTCCTGGAACTTGGAGCTGCATTTTTTGATGTCAGTTTCAGAGACGGAGTTGAAATTACTACCTCCCTGCTCTTTGCGGTTTTCTGCCAAGAGGCAAGAGTTTGTTCCTTTAGACTACCTTTGTCAGCTGTAGTGAAAGTCCAAATATGACGTCAAAACCATTTCTAGAAACCAGTCCTGGTGCAGTGTTATATGTGTTTGGACCGTTAGAGCCTGAAGACAGAGGTGGAAAGTGCCTTTTTTCCATATGAAAGGCTTGGATTCCACCTAATTGCCAGATGCCTCTCTTTTCTATCAACATCCAAGCAAGTGAAAAGGAGAACCTGGGATGTAAGTTGCTTAATCTCCCCAAGCAAAAACTGGAATTCACACCGTTTTCCTATAAATTGATTTTCATAATCTGAGTTGGACTGTACTCCCTGCTCACTCTGTGCCTTATTTTCAAGAGTAGGAACAGATTGATTCTCCATATTCCTTGTGCCTGAGGAGAACTCTGGGTCATTACTGAAATCCCGCATACTTAGTATGAGTAAACGGTGTAGAAAGAGTCCTAATGTTCTCATGGTTAGAATCTGAATGAAGAAAAGCACACTGCCTCCTTCCTAAATCTCTGGACTAGGAGTGCTATTCCATGGCTGGATATTTCCTTTTGACCACAAGCTCCATTCAAGCGAATGGCAGCTAGAGTGATAGTTGTAGATTACTCCTTCAAAGAGAAACACCTGGTACTAACACGTGTTTCTTGTGAAGTCAGGTTCAGTAATGGAGTGGAAATTACTACCTTCCCACTCTTTGCCGTTTACCACCAGGAGGCAACAGTTTGTTCCTTTAGATTACCTTTGTCTGCCGTTGTGAAAGTCCAATTTTGACATCATAATCCCATTGTAGAAACGAGTCCTGGTGCACTGCTACGTTTCTTTGGACCTTTAAGGCCTGAACACAGAGTTGGAAAATGCCTGTTTCCACTTCAAAGCCTTGTATTACAAATAATTGCCAGATGCCTCTCTTTTCTATCAACATCCAAGCAAGCGAAAGGGGGAGTCTGGGATATCAGGGGCTTAATCTCCCCAAGCAAAAGCTAGAATTAACACCGTTTTGCTATAAACTGATTTTCAGAACATGAGTGGGACTGCATTGCCTGCTCACTCTGAGCATTATTTGCAAGAGCAGGAACAGTTTCATTCTGCATGTACCCTGTGCTTTTGGAGAACTGTGGCATTTTATTGAAATCCTGCACTCTTTGTACAGGCAAATGGTGGAGAAACAGACGTAATGTTCTGATGGTTAGAATCTGAATCGAGAAAAGCACACTGCTTCCTTCAAAAATCCCTGGACTATGAGAGCTATTCCATGGGTGGATATCTCATTTTGACCATAAGCTTCATTCAAGCGAATGGCAGCTGGAGTGATATTCATAGATTACTCCCTCAAAGGGAAACACCTGGAACTCAGGCCTGCATTTTGTGAGGTCAGTTTCAGGAACGGAGTGGAAATTTGTACCTCCCAGCTATTTGCCTTTTAACGACAGAAGGCCAGAGTTTGTTCCTTTACACTAACTTAGTCTGCAGTAGTGAAAGTCCAATTATGACGTCATAATCCCATTGTAGAAACGAGTCCTGGTGCACTGCTATGTGTGTTTGGATCGTTACAGCCTGAAGACAGAGGTGAAAAATGTCTGCTTTCCCCATCAAAGCCTTGGATTACACATAATTGCCAGATGCCTCTCTTTTCTAGCAACATCCACGCAATGAAAGGAAGAACCTGGGATATTCATGGCTTAATCTCCCCAAGCAAATTCTGGAATTCACACCGTGTTGCTATAAACTGATTTGCAGAATCTGAGTGGGACTGTACTCCCTGTCCACTGTGTGCCTTATTTTCAAGAGAAGGAACAGATTGATTCTCTATGTTCCCTGTGCCTGAGAACTCTGGCTAATTACTGAACTCCCACATAGTTCATACAGGCAAATGGTGGAGAAACAGTCGTAATGTTCTGATGGTTAGAATCTGAATCTAGAAAAGCACACTGCCTCTTTCGGAAATATCTGTACTTGGAGTGAAGTTCCACGGTGGATATCTCCTTTTGACAACAAGGTCAATTCAAGCAAATGGCAGCTGGAGTGATAGTCATAGATTATTCCCTCAATGCAAAACACCTACAACTCAGACCTGCTTTTTGTGAAGTCTGTTTTAGGCAAGGAGTGGAAATTACTACCTCCCTGCTCTTTGTCGTGTACTGCCAAGAGGCAAGAGTTGTTCCTTTAGAATACCTTTGTCTGCAGTAGTGAAAGTCCAATTATGGCATCATAATCCCGTTGTTGAAACTAGTCTTGGCACACTGCTCTGTTTGGACCATTAAGGCCTGAAGACAGAGGTGGAAAATGCCCGTTTTCCACTTCAAAGGCTTGGATTACAACTACTTGCCAGATACCTCTCTTTTCTAGCAACATTCAAGCAAGCGACAGGGGGAATCTGGGATATCAGGGGCCTAGTCTCCCCAAGCAAAACCTGGAATTCACACCGTGTTGCTCTAAACTGATTTTCAGAATCTGAGTGGGACTGTACTCCCTGTTCACTCTGTGCCTTATTTGTAAGGGTAGGAACAGATTGATTCTCCAGGATCCATGTGCCTGAGGAGAAATGTGTCCCCTTATTAAAATCCTGCATTCTTTCTCTGAGCAAACGGTCGAGAAACAGATATAATGATCTGATGGTTAGAATCTGAATGGAGAAAAGCACACTGCCTCATTTGGAAATCTCTGGACTAGGAGTGCTATTCCATGGGTGCATACCTTCTTTTGAACACAAGCTCCATTCAAGCGAATGGCAGCTGGAGTTACATTCAGAGATTTCTCCCTCAAAGAGAAACAGCTGGAACTCAGACCAGCTTTTTGTGATGTCAGCTTCAGGAATGCAGTGGAAATTACTACCTTCATGCTCTTTGCCATTTACAGCCAGGAGGCAAGAGTTTGTTCATTTAGACTACCTTTATCTGCAGTAGTGAATGTCTAATTATGATGTCAAATCCCTTTGTAGAAACGAGTCCTGGCATACTGGTATGTGTGTTTGGACAATTAGAGCCTGGAGAAAGAAGTGGAAAATGCCTGTTTTCCACATCAAAGGCTTGGATTACACCTCATTACAAGATGCCTCTCTTTTCTCACAACATCCCAGCAAGCGAAAGGGAGAATCTGGGATATCAGGGGCTTAATCTCCCCAAGCAAAAGGTGGAATTAACACCGTGTTGCAATAAACTGATTTTCAGAATCTGAGTGGGACTGTATTCCCGGCTCACTCTGGGCCTTATTTGCAAGAGTAGGAACAGATTGATTCTCCATGTTCCGTGTGCCTGAGGAGAAATGTGGCTTCTTATTGAAATCCCGCACTCTATCTCTGAGGAAACGGTCGAGAAACACACGTAATGATCTGATGGTTAGAATCTGAACCGAGAAAAGTACACTGCCTCCTTTGGAAATCTCTGGACTAGGAGTGCTATTCCACGGGTGCATTCTTTCTTTTGAACACAAGCTCCATTCAAGCGAAAGGCAGCTGGAGTGATATTTGGAGATTTCTCCCTCAAAGAGAAACACCTGCAACTCAGACCTGCATTTTGTGATGTCAGTTTCAGGAACGCAGTGGAAATTACTACCTTCATGCTCTTTGCCATTTACCGCCAGGATGCAAGAATTTGGTTCTTTACACTACCTGTGTCTGCAGTAGTGAAAGTCCAATTATGACATCAAATCCCTTTGTAGAAACGAGTTGTTGTGTAATGCTTTGTGAGTTTGGACCACTGGAGCCTGAAGACAGAGGTGGAAAATGCCTGTTTTCCACATCAAAGGCTTGGATTACACCTAATTGCTAGATGCCTCTTTTTTTTTTAGGAATATCCAAGCAAACGAAAGGGAGAATCTGGGATATCAGGGGCTAAATATACCCAAGGAAAAGCTGGAATTCACAGCGTGTTGCTATAAACAGATTTTCAGAATCTGAGTCGGACTCTACTCACGGTTCGCTTTGTAAATTATTTGCACGAGAAGGGACAGATTATTTCAGCATTTTTCCTGTGCCTAAGGAGAACTGTCACTTCTCATTGAAATCCCACAATGTCTGTATGGGCAACGGTGGAGAAACAGATGTAATGTTCTGATGGTTAGAATCTGAATAGAGAAAAGCATACTGCCTCCTACCGAAGTCTCTGGACTAGGAGTGCTATTCCACGGCTGGTTATCTCCTTTTGACCACAAGCTCCATTCAAGTGAATGGAAGCTGGAGTGATAATCAGAGATTACTCCCTCAAAGAGAAACAAGTGGACCTCACAGCAGCTTTTTCTGAAGTCAGTTTCAGGAACGGAGTAGAAATTACTACTTTCATGCTCATTGCCGTTTACCGCCAGGAGGCAAGAGTTTGTTCCTTTACACTACCTGTGTTTGCAGTAGTGAATGTCCAATCCCTTTGTAGAATTGAATTCGGGCACACTGCTATCTGTGTTTGGACAGTTAGAGCCTGAAGACAGAGGTGGAAAATGCCTGTTTTCCACATCAAAGTCTTGGATTACACCTAACGTCAAGATGCGTCTCTTTTCTAGCGACATCAAATAAAGCAAAAGGGAGAATCTGTGAAATCAGGGTCTTAATCTCCCAAAAGAAAAGCTGGAATTCACACCGGTTTTCTATAAACTGATTTTCAGAATTTGAGTGGGACTGTACTCCCTGCTCAAACTTTGAATTATTTGCACAAGTAGGAACAGATTGTTTCTCCATGTTCCCTGTGCCTAAGGAGAACTGTGGCTTCTCACTAAAATCACACACTCTTTGTATGGGCAAACAGTGGAGAAACAGATGTAATGTTCTCATGGTTAGAATCTGAATCGAGAAAAGCACACTGCCTCTTTTGGAAATATGTGTACTAGGAGTGCAGTTATACGGGTGGATATCTCTTTTTGACAACAAGCTCAATTCAAGCGAAGGGGAGCTGGAGTGATAGTCATAGATTATTCCCTCAAAGCAAAACACCTACAACTCAGACCTGCTTTTTGTGAAGTCAGTTTTAGGCACGGAGTGGTAATTGCTACCTCCATGCTCTTTGCCGTATACCACCAGGAGGCAAGAGTTTGTTCCTTTACACTACCTGTGTCTGCTGTAGTGAAAGTTCATTTCTGTCGTCATAATCCCATTGTGGAAATGAGTCCGGGTACACCGCTTTGTGTGTTAGGACCCTTAGAGCCTGAAGACAGAGGTGGAAAATGCCTGTTTTCCACATGAAAGGCTTGGATTACACCTAATTGCCAGATGCCTCTGTTTTCTAGCAACATCCAAGCAAGTGAAAGGGAGAACCTGTGTTAACCTGGGTTATCAGGGGCTTAATCTCCCCAAGCAAAATCTGGAATTCACACTGTGCTGCTATAAACTGATTTTCGGAATCTGAGTGGGACTGCATTCCCTGCTCACTCTGTGCCTTATTTTCAAGAGTAGGAACAGATTGATTCTCCATGTTCCTTGTGCCTGAGAACTTTGGCTTCTTCCTGAAATCTCGTGCTCTTTGTATGGGCAAACAGTGGAGAAAGAGTCGTAATGTTCTGATGGTTAGAATCTGAATGAAGAAAAGCACAATGCCTCCATCCTAAATCTCTGGACTAGGAGTGCTATTCCACGGTTTGATATCTCCTTTTGACCCCAAGGTCCATTAAGCAAATGACAGCTAGAGTGATATTCGTGGATTGCTCCCTAAAAGAGAAATACCTGGAACTCGGACCTACTTCTTGTGAAGTCAGTTTCAGGAACGGAGGGGAAATTTCTACCTCCCTGCTATTTGCCCTTCACTGCCAGGAGGCAAGAATTTGTTCCTTTGGACTACCTTTGTCTGAAGTAGTGAAAGTCCAATTATTACATCATTATCCCATTGTAGAAACGAGTCCTGGCACACTGCTATGTTTGTTGGGACCATTAAGGCCTGAAGACAGAGATTGAAAATGCTTATTTTCCACTTCAAATGCTTGGATTACAACTAATTGCCAGATGCCTCTCTTTTCTAGAAACATCCAAGCAAGCGAAAGGGAGAATGTTGGATATCAGGGGCTTAATCTCCCCAAGCAAAAGCTGGAATTCACAATGTGTTGCTATAAACTTATTTTCAGAACATGAGTGGGACTGCACTTCCTGCTCATTCTAAGCATTATTTGTAAGAGCAGGAACAGTTTGATTCTGCATGTACCCTGTGCCTGTGGTGAACTGTGGCTTCTTATTGAAATCCTGTACTCTTTATACAGGCAAATGGTGGAGAAACGGACATAATGTTCAGATGGTAAGAATCTGAATCAAGAAAAGCACACCGCCTGCTTCTGAAATCTATGGACTATGAGAGCTATTCCACGGGTGGATATCTCATTTTGACCATAAGCTCCATTCAAGAGAATGGCAGCTGGAGTGATATTCGTAGATGACTCCCTCAAAGAGAAACACATGGAACTCAGACCTGCTTTTTGTGAAGTCAGTTTCAGGAACAGAATGGAAAATTCTACCTCCCTGCTCTTTGCCTTTTAAAGACAGGATGCACGAGTTTGTTCCTTTACACTACCTTTGTGTACAGTAGTGAAAGTCCAATTATGACGTCATAATCCCATTGTAGAAAAGAGTCCTTGTACACTGCTGTTTGTGTTTGGACCATTAGAGCCTGAAGACAGAGCTGGAAAATGCCTGTTTTTCACATCATAGCCTTGGATTACACCTAATTGCCAGATGCCTCTCTTTCTATCAACATCCAAGTGAGTGAAAGGGAGAGCCTGGGATATTAGGGGCTTCATCTCCCCAAGCCAATGCTGGAATTCACACCGTGTTGCTATAAACTGATTTTCAGTATCTGAGTGGGACAGAACTCCATGCTCACTCTGTGCCTTATTTTCAAGTGTAGGAACATATTGATTCTCCATTTTCCCTGTGCCTGTGGAGAACTGTGGCTCATTACTAAAATCCCGTGTACTTTGTATGGGTAAACAGTGGAGAAACATTTGTAATGTTGTAATGGCTAGAATCTGAATGAAGAAAGGCACACTGCCTCCTTCCTAAATCTCTGGACCAAGAGTGCTTTTCCATAGGTGGATATATCCTTTTGACCAAAAGCTCCACTGAAGCGAATGGCACCTGGATTAATATTCATAGATTACTCCCTCAAAGAGAAACATCTGGATCACAGACCTGCTTTTTGTGAAGTCATTTTCAGGAACTGAGTGGAAATTACTACCTCCCTGCTCTTTGCCTTTTTCCACCAAGAGTCAAGGGTATTTTCCTTTAGACTATTTTTGTCTGCGATAGTGAAAGTCCAACTATGACATGAAATCCCTTTGTAGAAATGAGTCCTGGCGCAGTGCTATGTGCTTTTTTTTTTTTTTTTTTTTGCTTTTTGGAGACAGGGTCTTGCTTTGTAGTTCAGGCTGGCCCTGAGCTCACTATGGTGCCCAGGCAAGCCGCTGCGAACTCAGCAATCCTCCTGTCTCTGCCTCCCAAGTGCTGGGATTACAGGCGTGAGCCACCACGCCCAGCATTATATGTGGTAACCGGGGATCGAACTCAGGTCCTTGCGCTTGCGAGGCAGGCGCCGGAACCACTGAGCTAACCCTCCGG
>PVIC010019347.1:0-12366 GCA_004025085.1 Thryonomys swinderianus | reverse complement strand
GGCTTGAGGTATTTAAACTTGCCTGCATCCATCCACCATTTAATTAAGAGCCACCACCGGAATTGAAGCCAAAGGGAGAGAAAAGGAGTCTCCAACAAAAAGGAGGTAACTAGCAGTGCCCCCTCCCTGAACCCTGACTTGCTGTGTGGGATGGGCCGCTGACAGCTGAAGACAAATCACGACTACCGGCAACCCAGAGACCTTCATGGAGAAACGCACCAGTGGAGCGGAGCGGTGGACAAGCAGACCGCAGGGGCTGGTGAGTTGTTGGGTTTGAATGCTCCCCAGGAGAGAGTCATTGGCCTGCGGCCATCTTGGAGCAGGGCCAACTGAGTTGAGAATTTAGAATAGCTATGGGCCCGCTCCACCTAGTGGCTTCCAAAGTCAGTGTTGGAGTTCAGATTGGCAGGAGGTCAGGGAGCCGAGTTGGAGGGGGAGGACTGCTATAGGCTCCACACGTCCAGTTCCTTCTCCACAGCCAGAAACTAGCCCGAATTCCAGTGGAACTAAAGGTGGAGGCTTGCGTGATTATCCACTACCCCACCCTAAAGCTCTGGTTGGGTTTCTGGGGTTAAATAACTTGAACCTCTACACTGCCCAGGTTGACCACTGGTGACAGTGGAGATATGCCTTAAGGTAGACATTTTTTTTCATATTTTCTTCTTTTAAAATTTTTTCTCTTTTCTTGTTCTGTTTTTTTCTTGATGGTTTGTCCTTATTTTTATGAATGTGAACATCAGTTTCTAACACAGTGTCTAGTCTGTTGTCATTTTATCCTGTTCTTGTTTTTATTTCTTCCTCCTCTCTTTCCCTCATGTCTTCACCAGTTTCCCAAAGTGGCATGATCCTTTGTGCTCAAGCCTTGTTTCTAATCTCTCCCTCTTCTACTTCTGTTTTCCCCCTTAACTCATTTTTCTTCTAGCTCCTCTTAAATTTTTTCCCCTGAGGATAAAATCACTACATCGAGGGCTTATTTTCTGAATGCATTTTTTCTTTTCTGTTATGTAAGCACAAATCTAGTTCATATGGTTAGTGGCAAATTAACAGCACAATGTGTCACTCCCTAGGGTATGTTTGATGCTATTGTTATTGCTGATTGTACTACTTTAGCCAAAGTGGCATAATTGTTCTCAGCAATTGTTCTTCCTAGCATATCAAGACTGAGATTGTCTAAGGGTCTTAAAAAAATACTATAGGCCATGATCCACAGTACTGCCAAAAGACAGACAAACAGAAAACTGAAGACTAGTGCCAAAGAACCTGAAGCTAGGCTTTGTAGTTAGCAGCTTCTCACCCCCCAATAAATTGAAGAGGTAGGATCTTGCAAGAGACTCAAAACCCAGAAGCCAGCTATACGGGGCAGACATCTCTGAGCAGTCGTTTCCTAAGGGCTCTAAATACGACTGATAAATAAAACCAAACAAACAACAAATAAATATTAGCAATAAAGCTACTCACCATAAGCAACCTACATGCATAAAACCAGGAATTAAATTAAAAACAAAAAGAACATAGAAAATGACGAGACACTTTAAAAAGACGCACCTGCCCCTCAATTTCCAGCCCACTAAAGGCAAACCCAGGGGGAAAGGTAGAACAATTCAAAAGCCACCCACCTGCACTCTCTGAAGTGGTAACAGAGGAGATGAACCAAGCTCTAGAAAAAAAATTAAACCGGAAATAATTTCCCAGAAAACTACAGAGAGGTCATAATGAAAGACATGATTAGTGATTCTAGAGCAGATACAGACCCCCCCCCCCAAAAAAAAAGGATCTTAAGAAAATTATGGAGGGCTGGAGATTTAGCTTAGTGGTTCTGGCGCCTGCTGGTGTGGTGCTGATGACACCTGTTATCCCAGCATTCGTGAGGGAGGCAGAGGCAGGAGGATTGCTGTGAGTTTCAGGCTTACCTGAGCTACTTAGTGAGCTCAGGGCCAGCCTGAACTACAAAGTGAGACCCTGTTTCAAAAAAAAAAAAATTCTATTAAAAGTATATGCAGCAGAATGAACCAATGTGAGGATAGAATATCAGTTTTAGAAAACAGGATTGAGGATACCAACCCTGAAAATAAAGATTTCTTAAAAATACCAAGGAACCATGAGAAATAAATGCAACAACTGCCAGGTGATGCAAAGAAGAAAAACACAAGATTAATCAGAGTCAATTAAAAAGCAGGAAATGAAGTGCATATGTCATATGTTTACTAAAAGGTTGGGCTGGGGATGTAGTTCAACTCCTAGCACAGAAGTGGGGAAAAAAAGCAGAATGGGAGATTACAGAAAATATACATGAGACAGAACAAAAATAGGCAAGAAATTCGGTGTGAAATCCCAGCACTGAGGGAGGAAGATCTCAATTCCCATAGCAGGAAAATCTCAATTTCTAGTATTACCTGGGCAATTTAGTGAGACACTGTTTTCAAGTACAAAAAAATTAAAGAAAGAAAGTGCTAGGGAAGTAGCTTAGTGGTAGAATGCACCTGTGTTCAATCCCTAGTACTGCATGTGGAAAAAAAGTAAAGTGTTAGTAGGTACTGAAGTGGTCTTCCACAGGTCCCTTCCTAGCTCTTGTTGTCCTGAATACAAAATTGGGCAGGAAATGAAGTACCAAGGCTTTACATTTATTTTTTATTTTTTTTGAGACAGGGTCTCACTTTGTAGTTCAGGCTGGCCTTGAGTTGACTATGTAGCCCAGACCAGCCTCAAACTCATAGCAATCCTCCTGCCTGTCTCCCCAGTGCTGGGATTACAGGTGTGAGCTGCCACGCCCGGCATTGTAGTTTGTGGTATTGATTGCTGGTGGGCATGAGTCACCACACCCAATATTGTTGTATGTGGTTTCCAGGGATCAAATTTAGGACCCTGCATTTACTAGGCAGGTGCTAAATCTTCAGCCCCCCTAACTTGTTTGTTTTGATTTTTTTTTTTTTTTGAGACAGGGTCTCGCTTTGTAGTTCTGGCTGGCTCTGGGCTCACTATGTAGCCTAGGCAAGCTTCGAACTCAGCAATCCTTAGTGTGAGGCAGGCGCTTGTGAGGCAGGCGCCGGAACCACTGAGCTAACCCTCCAGCCCTTGTTTTGCTTTTTTCAAGACAGGGTCTCGCTTTGTAGTTCAGGCTGGCCCTGAGCTCACTATGTAGCCCAGGCAAGCCTCAAACTCAGCAGTCCTCCTGCCTCTGCCTTCCCAGTGCTGGGATGACAGGTGTGAGCCACCACGCCCTGCTACCTTGTTTGTTTTTTGAGCCAGGGTCTTGCTATGTAGTCCAGGCAGGCCTTTGACTCACTCTATAGCCAAGATTGGTTTCAATTTGCAGTGATCCTCCTGCTTCAATTTCCCAAGTGCTGGGATTACAGGTGTGTGCTACCCTGCTCAGCCCCAATGCCTACTCTTGTCAATTCAGTTTCTTTCCTTGTTTTATGTCAGATATTTCTCTCTCCTCTCTCCTTTCTCTGCTCTCTATTGATTTTTCTCCCTTCTCCTTCCCTTTTCTCTCTCTTCTGAGCTATACTCCCAACCCCAGGCTTCTCTCACTGACCAATTTCTGCAGTGACAGCCAGGCATGATGATAAACCCCTATAATTCTAGCACTGGAGAGACTGGGGCAGGAGTATCACTGTGGGTTCGAGGTTAGACTGGGCCACATAGTGTATTCAGTGAACTACAAAGTGAGCCTCTGTCTCAAAAAAACAAAAACAAACAAATAAAAACACAAAAGAACTTTCTTCAGTGATGGAAATACTTTTGTATCTGAGCTGTTCAATACAATAGCTGCTAGTTGCTATGTGACTTCTTAATATTCGGTATTTTATTTAATTTTAATTTCACTTTGTAGTTCAGGCTGGCCATGAGCTCACTATGTAGCCCAAGCAAACCTCGAACTCAGCAATCCTCCTGTCTCTGCCTCCCGAGTGCTGGGATTATAGGCGTGAGCCACCATGCATGGCACTATGGTATGTGGTATTGATTGCTGGTGGATGTGAGTATCACGGCATTGTTGTATGTGGTTAATGGGGATCAAACCAGGGACCATGGGTTTGTAAGGTAGGTGCCGGACCCACTGAGCTAAATCCCTGGCCCTAACAAATTTAAATAGCTACTTATGGCCAGTGGTCAATGAAGTTCAAGTATGTAAACTCTGAGAAAGCAGAGACCGAGGTTTTTTTTTTTTTTGAGACAGGGCCTCACTTTGTAGTTCGGGCTGGCTCTGAGCTCACTATGTAGCCCAGGCAAGCCTTGAACTCAGCAATCCTCCTGCTTCTGCCTCCCGAGTGTTGGGAATACAGGCATGAGCCACCACACCCGGCTGTTTTGTTTTGTTTTTTGAGACAGACTCTTACTTTGAAGTTCAGGCAGGCCCTGAGCTCACCGTTGTAGCCCAGGCAGGCTTCTAGCCTCTGTGTCCTGAGTGCTGGGATTACAGGCATGGGCCACCATGCCTGGTGAGACTGAGTTTTTATTATTTTATTTTGTGCAGGACTTATAAAATTAAATAATTTTAATCAAGATTTTTTCTGAAGAATGAAATTCTGGCAAGATCTAAGTTTTTTTTTTTTTTTTTTTTTTTGAGACAGGGTCTCGCTTTGTAGTTCAGGCTGGCCCTGTGCTCACTATGTAGCCCAGGCAAGCTTGGAATTCAGCAGTCCTCCTGTCTCTGCCTCCAGAGTGCTGGGATCACAAATGTGAGCCACCACGCCCGGCACTGTGGTATGTGGTGTTGATTATTGGTGGGCATGAGTCTCCACGCCCCGCATTGTATGTGGTTACTGGGATCCAACTCAGGGCCCTGCACTTGCGAGGCAGGCACCGTAACCACTGACTAACCCTCCGGCCCATCATTGCAACTATTTTAATTTTTAGGTCACTGCCTTCCAGATTCTGCCTACATGCAACTGTTTTTTCATCACAGTGAAAACTCAGAGGACACTGTCAAAACTTTTCCTCTGGGGCTGGAGGATTAGCTCAGTGGTTCCAGCGCCTGCCTTGCAAGCACAAGGTCCTGAGTTCGATCTCCGGTAACCACATACAGTGCTGGGCGTGGAGACTCATGCCCACCAGCAATCAATACCACATACCACAGTGCCGAGTGTGGTGGCTCACGCCTGTAATCCCAGCACTCAGGAGGCAGAGACAGGAAGATTGCTGAGTTCGAGGCTTGTCTGGGCTACATAGTGAGCTGGGGGCCAGTCTCAACTACACAGTGAGATCCTGTCTCAAAAAAAAAAAAAAGAAAAGAAAAACTTTTCCTCTGGGCGCAGGGGTGTAACGCCTATAAGCCCAGTTGATTGAGAGGCAGGAGGCAGATCACAAGTTCAAGCCTGGCCTGGACAACCCAGCAAGACCCTATCCCAAAAGAAAAAATTAAAAGGGTGTATGTAGGTTGGTGGTAGAGCACTTGCCTAGCACACATGAAGCCCTGGGTTCCATTTCCATTACCACAGGAAATAAACAAACAACAATAACAAACACCTTTAGGTCCAATCCCAGACCATCAGAAAACAGACAAACAAAGATCTTAGCTGAGGTGGGGTCTAGCTCTTGTTGGTTTCGCCTGTTGCCATCCAGTGAAGATATTCACCATCCTGCAGACATTGGAAGAACCTTGGTGCAGAGGCTTAGCCCTGGGTAAAAGTAGCTGGAGATCATTTGGGGAGGCCAGATATAGCAGAGGCTAGGGCCTGAGCTGATTTGTTCATTAATCCAACAACAGTACTGTAGAATCTCAAAAATATTTTCTTTATTTTTGTGGGCTTTACTATTTTCCTTTTTTCATTACTGGGTAACAGACATAGCAAAATTTATGAAGCCATTCTGTATTGGACTATTGATCATTTAAGTCAGACCCATCACTGGATTTTACAGAACTGTACAATTAACTCCTCCTGTGTAGAACTTTAAAGTTTTGTTATAAAGTATTGCTTTATAATATAGTGGTTATGAGCTTTGGTTTGGAAAACAGAATGTCTGCTTCTTTTTTTATTATTAGTTCATGTTTATATGACAGAGAAATGATAGCCTATTTGCAGAATTGGTTGATGTATATTGAGAATAATTCTTTTTTTTTTTTTTTTTAAGATAGGGTCTTGCTTTGAAGTTCAGGCTGGCACTGAGCTCACTATGTAACCCAGGAAAACCTCAAACTCACAACAATCCTCCTGCCTCTGCCTCCCAAGTGCTGGGATTACAGGTGTGAACCACCATGTCTGGCACTGTGGTGTGTGCTACTGGGGATCGAACTTGGGACCTTGTGCTTGCCAGGCAGATGCCAGAACCACTGAGCTAAATCCCTGGGCCTAATTCTTTCTTTTTTAACAGTAGCAACCTTTTTTTTTTTTTTTTTTTGCAGTACCGGGGATCAAACTCCAACCCTTGTGCTTCCAAAGTAGGAGCAGTACCACTTGAGCTAAATCCCTGGCCCAAGTAGCAACATTTTATGAATGGTAGGAAAAGAAACAGGCTTCGCAGACTAAGTGTGGGCCCAGTCAAGGCGGGAAAGAAACACAGCCTGCAGTGTGAGGACGCCGCTGTGCAAGACAGAGCACAGTGGCAGTTCAAGCTTGTTACCAGTTCAAGGCCACTTTGGCTACATAGTGAGACCCCCATTTAAAAAACAATTAACAGGGAGAAAGAATATGTACAGGAGAGATAACACAGTGGGCATCCATTTGTCTTGTGAGTGTCTGCTATGTTCCAGGTACTAAGTGTTAGGTCCTGGATTCGGGAAGTGAGCAAAGACAGATGCAGGCTTTGCTCTCATAGGAGCTGAGAAATTGAGGATTGGCAGGTACAAATGAGATAACTATGTAAAAAAATTACAGAACTCAGCTGGGGACCTAAGTGGGGAGCTTGCATAGCATAAAGTGCCAGGTTTAGTCCCCAGCAATGCAAAAAAAGCAAGTTATGTAATTATAAAGCTAAACCTCTGATTACTAATCAGAGAAAGGTGTAGAGAGGAGAAAAAAAAGAAAGAAGAAGGAAAAAAAAGTGTAGAAGGGGGATTGACCTGTAGTGGGAAGTCGGTGAATTTTTCCTTATGGAAGGCAGGCTTGAAATACAAGTTTATTCTGCACGTCTGCTGCTGGAGATGAAGGGAATATTACAGGCAAGCAGAGGATGCCCTGGGTGGAGGTGGTGTGACCGACCTGGGGCTGATGTAGCAGAGGATTGCTACTCTGCTGTAAGGAGCAGAATCAAGGAAGAAAAAAAAGTGCATAGTTTGACTATATTCCTTTCTAAAATTTAATTCATTCATTCATTCATTCATTTATTTTGTGGTACCAGAGATCAAACTCAGGAACTTGGACTTGCCAGGCAGCTGTGATGCCACTGAGCTACATCTCTGGACAATATACTCATTCCAACTTATTTTTTTCCTATTATTACAGAATACTGTAGTCATATACTTCAAGTGGAAAGGTTGCCTTATTTTCAACCATAATGGCAGATAGCACTTATTGAAAATTATAACCCTTTATTTACATGACTCCATTTTCTCATTGGATCCTTATAAGTCTGCAAGTGAGTAGTTACCGTCATTTCCAAGGGACTCAGAAATAGTGTTGACCTCACCTATGGTTAACATGAATGTGTCACAGACACAGCAAAACCCTCAAACTTCAAGCTCTGAACAACCTGTGGGAAGCAGGAAAGGCCAGCTCTGAACCAGGCCGCCTCCGCAGCCACCCTGCCTTCTTCTGGACCACTGAGATTTTTAAATGTAGCTCCCTGGTAAGCTGGACCATCGCGTCCGGTGAGCTGGAGGCGCGAATGAGCTGGAGCCTGCCCCGTCTCCTCTGAGTAGCCCACAGAGATCCTCAAACATTTCTTGGAGTTCGGTTTTTCCCTGAAACAAAATTCCTCTAGGGGGCAGTATGGATAAACTACTTGGGTCAATTTAGCAAAAACACTTTTGCCATTAAAACGATGACACATAATGGATGAATCCAGTGATTCAGAAGAGTTAAAAACGTGGTCAAGAGCACCAGAGAGAAGGCTGGGGATATATCTCAGTGGTGCCGCGCAAGTACAAGGTCGTAAGTCTGATCCCTGGTGTGAGAAATAAAACAAAAAGCCCACCAGTTAGTAAGAGTTACGATTCAATCTTCAGAATGATTTCTTTTCATTTTGTGGAGCTAGCTTCCCGACCACTCTTTAGACCAAAAGGAATAGGACATAGCTAGTAAATATATGGGGGAACATCTACTCTGTACCCAACCCATGAGTGAACAAAAGAGAAAAGATAAACTGGGGATGGTTACTACCCCTGTAATCCCAGGACTCTGGAGGCTGAGGCAGGAGGGTTAAGCTTGAGACCAGCCTGAACTTCATAGCAAGACACTGCCTCAAAACAACAACAACGAAAATAATACCACTTGGGAGAAACATTGTTCTTTGGGAAGAGACAGGACTAAATTAAGCAGAGAAATAATTGAGCTTTTTTTTTTGAGACAGGATTCCACTTTGTAGTAGCAGTTTAAAATTATATAATAAAAATATATAAATATTATTCTCATAAACACACTATATAGCCCAGGCCAGCCTCGACCTCGCAGCAATCCTCTTGCCTCTGTCTCCTGAGTGCTGGGATTACAGGCATGCACCATCAGGCCAGCTAGAAATAACTGAGAATTTAGGGATTTCAGACACTATCTGCAAGGTTACAGGTTAAAGGAAGATTACCCAAACAAATCAATGCTTATATGTCTAATAACCACATTCAGGGATTCCCAAGTCACAAGGAACTCTGTACTCTTAGCAACAGGTGAAAAGGCCAGGTGGTTTGATTCACAAGTAGGCTAAAGATGTGGTTCTACTTGAGAACGGAGTTGATGCCAGGCGTGGTGGTGCACACCTGTAATCCCAGCATTTGGGTGGCTGAAGTGGGAGGAACAGTCAAACTCAAGAGTTTGATACTCCCTTACATCTCCAGCAAGACCTTGTAGATAAAAAGGTGTTTGTGCGTGTGTGTGGGAGTGCTGAATTGTTTTAAACAATGCAATTAAATTTAGGAAAGTGAATCTCAGAAAGTAGAAGGGATGAATCAGAAGGAAAGATACCTACTGGAAAGCCTTTGCAATAATTCCTCCTGATAAGCAAGGCAACCAAAGCTGGCTGTAAATTATGTGCCACTCAGCTCAGTTTTGTCATTTTTCCAGCCTAAAGTGGAGCAGTAGGACATGATTTCTTACTTGGGCAGGGTTCAAGGGCAGCAGTGGAGGCACTTGCTTGTGGGTGTGTTCTGGCTTCAAAAGTACTGTTGGTTCCAGACACTGTCCATAAAGGTACCATGAAGTGTGCTAGCTCCGAGGTTCACCCAATCCCATCTCCCAAGAGTGACAGAACCTGGTAGGGACAAGCGAGCCTCCAGGTGTCAGGGTGGTGGGGCAAGGCTTTCCACGGATGACCTGGGGATAGTCTAAAAGTCAGGCCATGATTTGCTATTACTTATGACCTTCAAGAAAGGGGACTATTCCCACTAGGCTTGGCTGTCTGATTACTTCCTAGGTCTTCTTCCAACATTCAGGGCCAAACACACTGAAGCAGTGCCCTCTACCCTGTGTTAGTTACCATAAATGGCTTTATCTTTCTATGTCTTCACTTACACCCCCACCTCATGTCCCCTTTACACCCAAAAGTTGATAAACAAGTTGGAAGCCAGTTTTGCAGTTCAACATGGACCCCCATTTCGCATGCCATTTGTTGCAGTCTTGAAGGTTACCTTGGCAACCTGTATATTGCTTTTGGCTTTTTTTGTTTGTTTGGGTTTTTCTTTTGAGACAGGGTAGCACTATGTAGGTCAGGCTGGTCCTGAGCTCACTATGGAGCCTAGGCAAGCCTCGAACTAACAGCAAGTAGTTAGCCTCTGCCTTGGGATCCTCTGCCTCCCAAGTACTGGGATTACAGGCGTGAGCCACCACACCCAGCATTGTGGTATGTGGTACTGATTGTTGGTTGTGGTATTGTTATATGTGGTTACCGGGAATTGAACCAGGGACCTTGTGCTTGTTAGGCAGGCACCAGAACCACTGAGCTAAGTCTGCAATCTTTTCTTTTTTCTTTTTACTTGCCAAGCAGGTGCTGAACCCACTGACCTACCTCCCCCAGCCACGTAGCACTTTTATTTTTTTCTTGTAGCATTTTAGATAAGGTTGTTTGTTCTTTGTTGTGTAAATACATTGTATAGAATTAGAATGGAGAGAGAGACAGAAACAGAGAGAAAGAGACAGAGAGAGGGAAATAGGATTTATCTAGGAGGGCTGGTACAATGAAGAATCACTCCTCCATTCAATCTAACAAATCCTCCATAAAATCTCCTAGAGCACCGGACATCATGGCACACTCCTGATATCCTAGCATTTGAGAGGCTGAGGGTGAAGAATCACTGTGAGTTTGAAGCTAATCTGGACTACATAGTGAATTCCAGGCCAGCCTGAACTACACACGATTGCCTGTTGCAACAAACAAACAAAATTCGCCTAGAGGACAAAGCAAAGAAGCATTCTCTGGGTGGAATCTTTGACAGGAGGGGAAAGGCTGAAAGCATCTGTGAGATTTGGGGAGCTCTACTGGGGGGTTCTCTGACTTTGGGCCCCTGTCTGGTCATCAAAACAGCAGCACAATATCCTAGAATAGAACCATAAGGTTCTAGGGGGAAAAACACAACATTGCTGGTTTCTTTTATGTGTGTGTGTGTGTGTGTGTGTGTGTGTGTGTGTGTGTGTGTTACCAGGAATCAAACCCATGATCTTGTGCTTTTGAGGCGGGCAGTGGTGCCACTTGCACTAAGTTCCCAGTCCCTATCCCAGGGGTTCTAATGACAATGGCTAGGAGATAATGGTGACAACTGGGAATTGAACCAGGGAACTTGCACTTGCTAGGCAGGCACCAGAATAAAATTTCAAATAAGGTTCTGGAATATTTATACTCTTCCACCACCTAGCAACTACTCTCACTTCTTAAAACTCTACTTTTGGAAATTATATATTATGGTATCATTTATACATTTCATCACCCACGTGTAAGTAGAAAGAGTAAAGAGAAAAGAGATCTGGAAGAAAATTTCCTGAGGACAAACTGATAGGATTTAAAACCTAACCTGATAGGATTTGAGGAAGAGAGGCTAGAAAAATAACTATGAAAGAAACTTTCATGTGAGAACGATGGTGATTTAAGACTTTCTTTCTTTCCCTCTTTCTGTCCTTCCTTCCTTCTTCCCTCCCTCCCTCCCTTCCGACATGGGTCTCGCTATGTACTTCAGGCTGGCCCTGAGCTCACTATGCAGCCCAGGCAATCTTCGAACTCTGCAATCTTCCTGTCTCTGCCTCCCGAGTGTTGGAATTACAGGCGTGAGCCACCACACCCTGCACTGTAGTATGTGTTACCGATTGCTGGTGGGTGTGAGTCACCAGGCCCGGTGTTGCTGTATGTGATTACCAGGGATATGAACCAGGGACCGTGTGCTTGCTAGGCAGCGCCGGAACCACTGAGCTAAATCTCCGGCCCTGTTTTTTTTTTTTTTTTTTTTTTTTTGAGACAGGGTCTTGCTTTTGTAGTTCAGGATGGCTGTGAGCTCACTATAGAGCCCAGGCAAACCTCAAACTCAGCAATCCTCCTGCCTGTGCCTCCAGAGTACTGGGATGACAGGTGTGAGCCACCACAGCCAGCTGTTTTTTGGTTTTTTTTTTTTTTTTTTTTGAGATAGCGTCTCACTTTGTAGTTCGGGCTGGCTCTGAGCTCACTATGTAGCCTAGGCAAGCATGAGTCTCCACGCCCAGCATTCTCTGTGGTTTCCAGGGATCGAACTCAGAACCTCGCGCTTGCGAGGCAGGCGCCGGAACCACTGAGCTAATCCTCGGGCCCAGTTGTTTTTTGTTTTTAAACCGGGCGTGGCGCCCACCTCTGTAATCCCTGCACTAGGGAAATGGAAACAGGAGGATCACTATGATGAATTCCAAACCAGCCTAGGCTACATAATGAGACCTTATCTCGAAAATGAAAAAAACAAAAACAAAAAAACCCTGGATGTGGTGGCAAACAGTACTCCCAGTACTTTGGTTTTGCTGTTCCTAAACAAGCTCCATGACTTTGCACCTATTTACTTTCCTCGAGGGATCTTTATTTTTTTATTTTTTATGCTTTGAGGTCTTTAATCCATCTGAGCTTTAGTTTTGAATAGAATTTGATGTAGAAATATAATTTTTTCTTTTGAAAAAAATGTCTCAGCAACATTTACTGACATTTATCCTTTCCCCACTGTCTTGTGACGCCATCTCGGTCATAAGCCAACTAAGTCCCCGAGAGCTAGTTTCTATTTCGGTCTAACAACTTGTGCTTCTGTTTCCCTCGACCAGGGATGCTCTTTTTTTTTTT
>PVIC010019346.1:0-30670 GCA_004025085.1 Thryonomys swinderianus | reverse complement strand
CGGGAACCACTGAGCTAAATCTCTGGCCCACAATTGCTTTATTTTCTTATTAAAAAATATCTATATATCTATATATAAATAGATATATAGAATTTTTTTTTTTTTTGAGACAGGGTCTCACTTTGTATTTCCAGGCTGGCCCTGAGCTCACTTTGTAGCCCAGGCAAGCCTTGAACTCAGCATTCCTCCTGCCTCTGCCTCCTGAGTGCTGGGATGACAAGCGTGAGACACCATGCCCAGTACTGTGGTATGTGGTACTGATTGCTGGTGGGGTGAGTCACCACGCCCTGTATTGTGGTATGTGGTACTAGGGATCGAACCAGGGACCTTGTGCTTGTTAGGCAGACAACAAACCACTGAGCTAGATCCCTGACCCCTTCCTTAGAAAATATTAGGTTTATTTAATGATATTTTAAAATTATCATAAATCATTAAAACTAATAGTGATAATAATTTTGTAGTCTGATTTTTAAGGAAAGCATGGCTAGATATTGATGGATAATTTGTTTCTTTTTTTTCTCAAAAGATTTCAATTTAGTGAAACATAAAGAGACATTTTCTAGATGCTGCTGTTTGAGCTGCTGTTTGAAGGTTTTTGTTTCCTACTAAGTATCCAAATACCTGTCAGTCCTTACCCTTTATAGCCAATCAGATGAATATTTGTAAAAGTGCTATTTTGTTCTACTGCCTAATTCATTTTTTTAATCTTTCTTTCTTTTTTTTTAAGACAGTGTCTCACTTTGTAGTTTATGCTGGCTCTGAGCTTACTATGTAGCCCAGGGAAGCCTTGAACTCAGCAATCCTCCTGCCTCTGCCTCCCGAGTGCTGGGATTACAGGCATGAGCCACCATTTCTGGCATGGTGTGTGGTACTGATTGCTGATGCGCATGATTCACCATGTCTGGTATTGTTGTATGTGGTTCCTGGGTTTGAACCAGGGACCTTGTGCTCGGTAGGCAGGCACTGGAACCACTAAGCTAAATCTCTGGCCCCATAATTTATTTTTCTAATGGACAGTAATTTGAAATATTAAGTCAGAATAAGACATAGGATACAACTCCTTTTCCCTTGTTAACACAGATAGTGAAAAGGGGTCTTCATATTGAAATTTCTTACATTTACAATTTTCTAAAGGAGATATATAATTAAAAAGTAGTGGAGTATTCTGTTACAATGTTTTGGTTTTCACAAATATGGTAATCTGTACCAAACAATACTAGACAATGTGGTCTGTTTGTTGCTTATTTCGCTGTTATCCTCTGTGGTACTTCACTGAACATACTCTGCCAAGGGTCACACACTGGAGGTTTGCGCTGATGTGCTTTTAATTTTACTGTGGTCTACTAGAAGCATAGTTTGCTACTTTTTATATAGAAGAACTGTTTTTATTGACTTACAATTTTGGTAAGTATTCCAGTAGTCAGATTGTAGACATTACTGAGAACTGTTTCTCAGTTGATTCAAAGGCCATTACTTCTGGGCATAAGTGTTGGAAATCTCTAATCAGAAATCTTAATAAAGAGATGAGTTGTAAAATATCTTGACCACAGAATCATGGAATCTTCTAATTTTGGGATTGTTAACCTTGGTTTGGGCAAGAGGGTAAGAGAGATAACATTTTTTGGGTACTTACCTAGGTGCTGGGTGTTTTATTTGGGGCTCTATACTCACCCTTTGTAAAGTTCTAACAGATAAGGTAGCTCAGACTTGGAGTAGTTAAGTAACTTCTCAGATGTCCTGTGAACTGCACAGTGAAGGCTAGGATCAGAGCCTAGGAACACTAGGTCTTGAGTTTATATTCTGCTGTGACTCTGAATATTAGTTTTCTGCTCAGGTAAATGGAAGACAAAAGTGTGCTTCCAGTGGCCTACAAATTGAAAGTGTCTCTGAAGATGATGGGAAGGAAACCCAGGAGAGGATGACAGTGCAGACTAGTTTGTGGGGTAGACGCATGCAGAAACTTCAGTAGAATCTTGAAAGCTTAAAAGCAGTGTGCTGAGCTCGAGGCTTGCCTGGGCTACATAGTGAGCTCAGGGCTAGCCTGAACTGCAAAGTGAGACCCTGTCTCAAAAAAAAAAAAAAAAAAAAGCAGTGATGGCAGGCACAGGGGAAGGGCCCCGGGACAAATGTTGGCCGTTTGGGTTCTTGAAACCCCACATCCTGTGCATACAATAGCAGCCTCAATATACTTGCCCTCTTTTAGGAGCACTAATTCTAGAGGCTTCAGCTGATATTGTGGTGTACAGGGTGGACACAGTCTGGAGCAGAAAGAACTCTCACACCCAGAACTAGCTACTGACAGCATGGTTTGTTTTTCCCGACAACACATGGATCTGGGCCGGGACTAGCAATTCGGGATATATAATGAGGAGGTTGCAGATTCAGAAGGGAACATTGAGCACAGAAGTGCTAAGGATTGTATTTGAAGAAAGTCAGTGCACTTAAAAAGAATTATCACTCTACAGATAACAGCACAATTTAGGAATAGTAAAGCCCAAATTATGACCCATAGTGTAATGAGTACATTTATATATTAGTTTATATAAGAGATGTGAAAGGATAGTATGTCCATACAAAAAATCAGTGTTCTCTTTAGTGAGTAGCTAACCTAGAGGGAGAGTAGATGTGTCTGAAGTGAAATAGTGGTAAGATGAAGCCATACAATTTTTCCATAAATCTGCAAAAATTGGCAAAAGGACAGAAAGTACATACACTTCTTGAGGGTCCTAAATGTGTCAGTCATTGTACTTGACTCTGGTGACCCAGGAGTATCCACAGCCTGCTCCCTGCGTGCATGGAGCTGTGCTCTGTATGTTCTCGCGGGGAGGAGGTTAGGGCAGGGAACAAGCACAGAGAGTGTAGTAGGGTGGGGTAAAGGCCCATCTGGTAGAGAAGAGCAGGATGAAGGGGTGTGGAGGGCCACAAAGAGGGACACTTTCTTTTTTTTTTTTTTTTTGAGACAGGGTCTCGCTTTGTAGCTCAGGCTGGCCCTGAGCTCACTATGTAGCCCAGGCAAGCCTTGAACTCAGCAATCCTCCTGTCTCTGCCTCCTGAGTGCTGGGATTACAGGCGTGAGCCACCACGCCCAGCTGGACACCCTTTCTTATTTTGCATCAGTAGTCAGTGGAGGCCCACTAATGAGGTGATTTGGGGCAGACCTGAAGGGAGTGAGAGTGAGTCCTGTGGCCAGCTAGGAGAAGAATGTTAACAGTAGATCCTTTCCACATGCTGGCCGCGTGCTGTCAGTTCTCAAGAAATGGTACAGTTCAGTGAAACCAGAGCAGAATGGATGAGGCTGAGGGTGTTGTGTGGTGAGGTCAGAAAAATGAAGGTGTAAATGGGGCTGGGTGGGCACTACGTAGAGCCATGATTGTAACATGGGAAAGAATTGAGTTATGAACCAATCTTTTCTCTCAGCTGTCCTGATTGTCATAAAATGTAGCAGTTTTACCAGAGCTACTTAGAAATGCAACTTAGCAAATTACACTCTTGAGTTGTATCATGGAAGAATAAGATAGTGCTTCTGTATCCTTTCATTCTACCAACATATTTCCCTGAACATAAGGCCAGCTCTTACGTTAGTTTTTGTTTCAAAGACACAGTAGAGCTTATTTTTCAAGCATTGTCTTATTCTTTCATGTACACTAATTATATTTATTCATGTACAAAAATTACATTTATTTCGATACAGTCATTTCATCTCTTTCTGGAGCCTCATCATAATTCTTCAAACCCTTAATTCTTGCCTGCATTTATTACGACTCCATTTCTTTTTTTTTTTGAGACAGGGTCTCACTTTGTAGTTCAGGCTGGCCCTGAGTTCACTATGTAGCCCAGGCAAGCCTGGAATTTAGCAATACTCCTGTCTCTGCCTCCCAAGTGCTGGGATTATAGGCGTGAGCCACCACATCCAGCACTGTGGTATTGATTGCTGGTGGGCGTGAGTCTCCACGCCCAGCATCATACATGGTTACTGGAGATCGAACTCAGGACCTTGCGCTTGCGAGGCAGGCGCCAGAACCACTGAGCTAACCCTCCGGCCTCCAACTCCATTTCTTTTTTTTTTTTTTGAGATAGGGTCTTGCTTTGTAGTTCAGGCTAGCTCTGAGCTCACTATGTAGTCCAGGCAAGCCTCAAATTTAGCATTCCTCCTGTTTCTGCCTCCCGAGTGCTGGGATTACAGGCGTGAGCCACCACGCCCGGCCCGACTCCATTTCTTGTAGAACCATTTGTCCCAGTCTTTCCTGTCCAGGAGTAGAGCTCTTTCTAAGGGAGCCCTTTTTGTCCATGTAGCCTGCCTGCAGTGCATCACTACAACACATGGTATGTTGAATTATGAGGACTCATACTAGACACAACCACACGTGCACATCATCTGTGCTCTGTACCTGTCCTCTGGTTGGTCATTCACTAGTAAGTCTGGAGTTTATTTGCTTGATAGGCATTCACCTCTCATCCAAAGGTGCCTGCTTTTATTTACAAATGCTTAATTATAAAATATTATTTAAGTATTAATGTCAATGACATTTATATTTAATTGTGTATTGGTATTATTATGTTATAATTCAATGTGTTTATCATGTGTCACAGTGGACATCCTAAATGCATCTATCTGGCTGATGATTATCTAACTGGGGCTTATTTTCGCGGTACTATGAGCATCCTGAAAAATTATGCTACAACTTTTTTTCTGGTTGGGTCTTACTTTCAGGGACATACAGTATATTGGACTTTAATTTTAGTTTTTTCAGGAAAGAATATTGTTTTATTTTGTGTTTATGCTGTGATATTACATGAAACTTTTAATAGCTTTAGCAATAAGATAGAATATGAGTGGTGTATATAAAGTATGCTTATTATTTCATGAACTGATTGAAAGAATCATGCCATTTTCTGGTAATACAATTGTTTGGTACTAATTAAAATATTCCTCTGATTTTGAATCAGTGAAGTGTTGAATCATGAACAGTAACTGTTTTTGGATCAGTTCCTATTTGATGTTCCTGGATATTGGGTTTTTCTTTGGTTACTAGAAAAGGTTACATTAATTTAAAAATTGTTCTTGGCAGCATAAATAATATTTAATTTTATAATATTTTAATAATTTTATAATATATGTGTTTTAGCTACTTATTGCTCAGGAATAATACTGAATACCCACAATTTAAAGGAAAAAAGTACTGTTTTGGCTCAGAGTTTAGAGAGGTTTCAGTCCATAGTTGGCTGGTTCTGAGGCATGGCAGAGAATTGCTCCTTGGCAGGGCAAGCCAGGAGCAGAGAGAAAGCAGGGAGGAGGGAAGGATGGGTCCTTCAGGCTGTGCTCCTGTGCCATCTCCTCTGACCAGGCTTCACCTTGCAGTGTGGGATTTAGCTATAAACTCCTTAGTGGACTCATTTAGTAATGATGTCATGCCCCCAAGATCCACGTTCCTGTGGATCCACGAGACTTTGGGAGGATATCTAGATATAAACCATAACAATATGTATGCACTGGTGTAGATTTTTCTGATTTTCATTTTGCAAGTTTTCAGTTTACATATGAGATATAAAACCTTTTAAAATTCACTGTTTCATATTTTTACATTTAAAATTTATATTATTAATGATAATATATATTTTACTTTTTCATTTTATTCTTTAATTTGGGTTCCTGTTTTTTTTTTTTTCACTGACCCATTCTTTGAATTGAAACTAAAGTTTAAATGATATACAAATGGTTGGCATGGAAAGAAGGAAAATATGGTTAATTCTATGTCTGCTTTGCAATTAGGTTAAAGGAATTTGGAATGGAAATTTGTTAAACTTGTGGCTAAATGTTTAATGTATTAAACATTTAATGTATAAATGTATTGAAGACTGATGATAGTACACATTGTTATGTTAAGAATAGTGCAGAGAATGATGCTGAAAAAAGTGAAAAAGTTTAAAAATTCATCTTTAATCTTGCTATTTTTTTCTTGAACAGATATCACAAACTGGGAACAGGATTTAACCCCAATACTTTAGATAAGCAGAAAGAAAGGCAAAAAGGTTTGCCAAAACAGGTCTTTGAATCTGATGAAGCTCCAGATGGCAACAGCTACCAGGATGAACAAGTAATACTTTTATTCCTAAATAGAATAAAGTATTTTAAATAATTAATTGATTAATACATTAATATTTAATGTTTTTCATGACAGGATGATCTTAAAAGACGTTCAATGTCAATAGATGACACTCCAAGGGGAAGCTGGGCCTGCAGCATCTTTGACTTGAAAAACTCACTTCCTGATGCTTTGCTTCCGAACTTACTTGATCGAACTCCAAATGAAGAAATAGATCGTCAGAACGATGACCAGAGGAAATCACATCGACACAAGGAACTCTTTGCCTTGCATCCGTCACCAGATGAGGTATCGTTGTTTGCGTGTAAATAAGTTACTGATGATCGAGATAGATCTTTTGGTATTGTGATTTATATATAGCAGTGGTGGTGGACCTGTGGCTTGTGTGCCACAGTGGACAGTTGTCTCATTTAAAGTTCTAAAGGTTTGGCATCACTAGTACAGACCATTATAATAATGCCGGAAATAAACTATAAATAGCTATACATTTTGTAAGAGAAATATTTTTATACTAGTGAATTTATTTTTTATTATGTTCATGAGTTAAGAATACCTGTGATGTTGGGCTGGAGATTTGGCTCAGTGGTTCTGGTGCCTGCCTCGCAAGCGCAGTGGTCCTGAGTTTGATCCCCAGTAACCATATATACAATGCTGGGTGTGGTGACTCACGCCTACCAACAGTCAATACCACATAGCACTCGGGAGGCAGAGACAGGAGGATTGCTGAGTTTGAGGCTTGCTGGGCTACATAGTGAGCTCAGGGCCAGCCTGAACTACAAAGTGAGAGACGCTGTCTCAAAAAAAAAAAAAAGAATACGTGTGATACAGTGATGTCTGTCTGTTTATGGAAAAATAGGTCATTTTTTTCTGTGTCTAATTTTAAAGACTAAAAGTTCTAGATTAGGGCCAGAGATTTAGCTCAGTGGTTCCAGTGCCTGCTTAGCAAGTGCAAGGCCCTGAGTCCAATCCCAATAACCACACGCAACAATACCGGGTGTGATGATTCACACCCACCAGTAATCAGTATCACATACCAGCAATGTTGGGTGTGGTGGGTCACGCCTGTAATCACAGCACTGGGGAGGCAGAGACAGGAGGATTGCCAAGTTCAAGGTTTGCCTGGGCTACCTAGTGAGCTCCAGGCCAATTTGAACTACAAAACAAGACCCTGTCTCAAAAAAAACCCCCAAAAAACAAAAACTAGATTAATACAGTAAGTCTTAAAAGATAAATTGTAAAGTATTAAAATATGACAAGCATATTAATTTTAGTGTTGCTTCTCACTTTGAAGGAAGAACCAATAGAACGGCTTAGTGTCCCTGATGTACCCAGAGAACATTTTGGTCAAAGACTTCTTGTGAAATGTTTATCACTCAAGTGAGTATTTCTTTTAGTATACTATCATATTTTGATTACTTGTACAATAAGACTCAAGTAGATTTTATAGTTGTGTCTGTGTCCTTTGAGAAGCCTTTTTCCTTTTTTCTTTTGAGCTCACTATGTAGCCCAGGGAAGTGTGGAACTCAGCAATCCTCCTGCCTCTGCTTCCCGATTGCTGGGAGCCACCACACCTGGCATTATGGTATGTGGTACTGGGAATCAAACTGGCCTGAACTTCCCCCGGCCTGAGAAGCCTTTTTCTGTGTATCATTTTTTTTTTTTTTTTTTTTTTAAGACAGGGTCTTGCTTTGTAGCTCAGGCTGGCTCCGAGCTCACTGTGGAGCCCAGGCAAGCCTCGAACTCAGCAATCCTCCTGTCTCTGCCTCCAGAGTGCTGGGATGACAGGCATGAGCCACCATGCCCGGCACTGTGGTATGTGGTATTGATTGCTGGTGGGTGTGAGTCTCCATGCCCAGCATTGTATGTGGTTACTGGGGATCGAACTCAGGATTTTGCGCTTGCAAGGCAGGCGCCGGAATCACTGAGCTAACCCTCCGGATCCCTGGGTATCATTTTTTTTTTTTTTTTTGCTTTTGAGACAGGGTCTCACTTTGTAGCTCAGGCTGGCCCTGAGCTCACTATGGTGCCCAGGCAAGCCACCGCGAACTCAGCAATCCTCCTGTCTCTGCCTCCCGAGTGCTGGGATGACAGGCGTGAGCCACCACGCCCAGCATTGTGGTATGCGGTATTGATGATTGTTGGTGGGCGTGTCTCCACGCCCAGCATTCTATGTGGTTACCGGGGATCCAACTCAGGACCTTGCGCTTGGGAGGCAGGCGCTGGAACCACTGAGCTAACCCTCCGGCCCCCCTGGGTATCATTTTTAATGCTATTTAGCACTCAGAATTATGTAGGAAGTAAGTTTCAGGACTTTTTCGGTTTATAGTGAATGTAACTCTTTGCTTTGGCTGTGTAATTAGTCTATAAGCCTGGAAAAACATTCTCTGAAATTATTTGCTACTGTTCTTAATCAGGGAGTATAAAGATCAAGTATGTTTTGCCCTAAAGATTTTATATTTGTTCCAATGTAGGCTTTGTTTTTTTAAGATTTTGAAGTATTTTTTTCTCCTTTAACAAGTAACTTCTCACATTACTGAAGTAATTTATCTCATATTTACATTTTGTATTACAAAATGTTTTTCATTTTATTTCATGCTATCTTCAGAGTAATTTTATAAGGTAGATAATATTTTCTTCATTTTGTAAATGAGGATATGGGGACTCAGAGGGTTAGCATAGATTAACTGGCATGTTCAGTGTGGTATGTCCAATGACTGAAAGCAAACTATGTCTCAGTATAACACTAATATCATAAGTCAGTTATTTGTTCTGACTTAAAAATTTAGTTCAGGGCCAGAGATTTAGCTCAGTGGTTCTGGTGCCTGCCTAGCAAGTGCAAGGTCCCTGGTTCAATCCCTGGTAACCACATACAACAGTACTGGGCATGGTAGCTCATGCCCACCAGCAATCAGTACCACATACCACAGTGCTGGTGGTGGCTCATGCCTGTAATCCCAGCACTCGGCAGGCAGAAGTGGGAGGAGTGCTGAGTTCAAAGCTTGCCTGGGCTATGTAGTGAGCTCAGGGCCAGCCTGAACTACAAAGCGAGACCCTGTCTTTAAAAAAAAAAATTTAGTTCATATAACATCTGCATACCTATTATAATTTTTGTTTGACAATTTTTATGTATCATAAAATTCGCCTTTTAAAAATGTACAGATTGCTAGTAAGTGCTCATAGGGTTGTGGAGCTATTACCACAGTCTAATTCTAGAACATACTGCTTAGCACAGAGAAACCACTACCTATATTAGGTTTCAGAAAACTCCATGCACTGTACGGCTTATATGACAAAAGTTCATTTCTTATAGTTCTTAAGCTGGAAGTTTATTATCTCAGTACCGGTGGATTGGCTTTGGCTGAAGTCTTTTTCCTTGGCTTAGAGATAGTTGCCTTCTCCCTGTGTCTTCACATGGTCTTTCTTCCCCACATGGACAAAAAAGAGGCAGCTGTGTTCTTGCCTCTTTTCTTCTTTTTTTTTTTTTTTTTTGAGACAGGTCTCACTATGTAGTTCAGACTGCTGTTGAACTCTTATGTAGCCCAGGCTGTCTCAAATTCACAATGATCTTTCTGCCTTAGCCTTCTGAGTGCTGGCAATGCAGGTATGCACCACCATGCCTGGTGACCGCTTTAGTGTTGCCCCTCTTATAAAGGTACTGATTTCATGGGTTTGATGTCTCACCTTTAGAACTTCATTTAACTCAGTCTCTTCCTTACGGGTTTTGTATCCATGTACAGGTACATTAAGGATTAGGACTCTAGCATAAGGATTTAAGGTGGACACAATTCAGTTTATAACAATAGTTATTATCAAGTTACCTCTGCTTTCTTTCCCCCTAACCTATAGCAGTGATTAACTTGCTTTCTACTTAAAATACTTAAGTAAATGGAATTATACAGTGTGTGACTTTTGTGTTTGGCTTCTTCACATAGTATGTTTTCACTATTTATTTGTATTAGTAGTTCATTCCTTGGTATAGCTAACCATTGTCGAACTGGGTGCTATACCATATTTATTTATCTATACATCAGTTGATGAATGTTTGATGTGTTTCCACTTTAAAAAAAAACTTTACTAAACAATAATTCACATATGTAATTTACCTAGTGTATGTCCAGTGTTCATCCCACCTGTAAATTTAAATTTGTCTTAGTTTCTTGACTCTGAAACACAATACCCAACACCTGAAAACTAAAAGAGGAGAGGTTTCTTTTGGCTCACAGTTGGTAGAGGTTTCAGTCTGTGATTGGCTGTCTGTGTGGCAGGGAGCATGGCAGAGGGGTGTGACAGAGGAGAGACTACTCGCTGTGGCAAAGAGAAGAGAAAAAGTTCAGGGACGTCATGGGAAGGAGAGAGACCTTTGAGGCCACGCTCCTGTGACCCACTCCTCCAACTGGGCCTCAGCTCCCAATGAGCACGTGTACAGAGATATTTTAAAACTTGTAGTTTTTATTTGCATTTCTCTGGTGGCCCATCACAGTGAACATTTTTTAGTATATTTATTGGTCATGTGTAATACTTCTTCAGGGAAGTGTCTATTCATTTTGGTTTATTTTATTTGGTTCATTTTATTTGGAACTCTTACTTGGAAGAGGGTCTGATTTGTTTTTTAATCTCATATATATAGATATGATAGATAGATTTATTTGGAAGAAGGTCTAATTTGTTCTTTTTTTTGAGACGGTCTTGCTTTTGTAGTTCAGGCTGACTCTGAGTTCACTATGTATGTATGTATGTAGCCCAGGCAAGCCTTGAACTCAGCAATCCTCCTGCTTCTGCCTCCCGAGTGCTGGGATTATAGACGTGAGCCACCATGCCCGGCATTGTGGTATGTGGCATTGATGGCTGCTAGGCGTGAGACTCCACGCCCAGCATTGTATGTGGTTTCCGAGGATTGAACCCAGGACCTTGAGTTTGCGAGGCAGGCGCGGGAACCACTGAGCCAACCCTCCGGCCCCTGTCTAATTTGTTTTTTAAATTCATATGTATATATAGATAGAGAGATTAACTGGCATGCTCAGTGTTGTATATCCAATGACAAAGCATATATATATATATATACATATATATACATATATACACATATGTATACACATATATATACATATACACACACACATATATATACATATATGTATATATATGTGAGGTTCTGCTTTGAGTATTTTTCCTTTATTGTGTTTATTGGTACATTTTAGATACATATTCTCATATTCAACATTGAGAATTTGTATTTGTATATGATATATCTTGATTCTCATCTTTTCCCATTCTCCTGCCCTTCCCACGACTCCCCACCTCCTATATACATAAGCTTTGTTTCCATTTTTTGTTTTTACCATCGAATTTTTTCTTTCCCTTCTTTACTTTCCTGTGCCCCCTTTCCCTTTGAACATTTTATTTCACAGTACGTTAAGTTTCTCATTCTCTATATATTCTTTATCTTATATCTGAGGAATAGCTGAAAAAAATTTTCCTGTTCTTTAGCTTTTCTCTTTATTCTGTTGGTTGTTTCCTGTGCTGTACAGAAGCTTTTAAATCTGATATGATTCCATTTATTGATTCTCAATACTCTTGCCATGGGTTTCTCTTCAGAATGTCTGTGCCTTCACCTATGTCTCCAAGAAATGTACCTATTTTATCTTCCAGTAGATTAAGCGTTTCTGGTTTTTTTTTTTTTTTTGAAACAGGTTCTTGCTTTGTAGTTCAGGCTGGCCCTGAGCTCACTATGGAGCCCAGGCAAACCTTGAACTCAGCAGTCCTCCTGCCTCTGCCTCCCGAGTGCTGGGATTACAGGCGTGAGCCACCATGCCTGGCTAAGCGTGTCTGTTTTAATATTTAGATCTTTAATCTATTTTGATTTTAGTTTAGTACATGGTGAGATATATGGATCTAGGCTCAATTTCCTGTGTCTGGTTGTCCATTTTGTTCAGTACCGTATGTATTAAAGAGGCAGTCTTTCATCTAGTGTACATTTTTGGCTCCATTGTCAAAGATCAAATAGCTGTATGCACCTGGGTTTGTTTCTGCTGCTTCTATTGCGTTCCTTTGATTCACACCTGTTTTGTACCAGGTACTTTTTTTTATATGTATTGTTAAATTATTCTTTTTCTCACAAAGGTTTGAAATTGAAATTGAACCCATTTTTGCAAGTTTGGCTTTATATGATGTCAAAGAAAAGAAAAAGGTAAGGCTATATAATTTGTAGTCACTTGTTAGACTCTTAGGTTTCAGAAACCCTTTTTATCAGATAAATAATGTTTCTGACAGTTATTAAATAGGGTCTTTTGAAAGAGAAAATAAAAACTTAATTTATTAAAACTGAGTATTTCCTTATTGTAAAATGCCTTAGTTGAAAACTGAGTTTTGTTTCACTGAGTTTCAGAAGCAAGTAGAGGAAGCAGCTTTTAATTTCATAAATGAACAAGAGAATACAGAAAAACATTTTATGTAAAAGATAAAGATGATGACATTTTTTTTTTTCTTTTTGAGACAGGGTCTCACTTTGTAGTTCAGGCTGGCCCTGAGCTCACCATGTAGTCCAGGCAAGCCTCGAACTCAGCAATCCTCCTGTCTCTGCCTCCCGAGTGCTGGGACCACAGGCGTGAGCCACCATGCCCGGCACTGTGGCATGTGGCTTTGATTGCTGGTGGGTGTGAGTCTCCATTGCCCAGCATTGTATGTGGTTACTGGGGATTGAACTCAGGACCTTGCAGGGAACCACTGAGCTAACCCTCCGGCCCAATGACATGTTTTATTGACAGTTTTCAACTTCTTATCAGCTAAACGGTGACTTATGTGTATTTTAAATACTCCGTATTAAATAATGTTCTTAGTCTTTCTGTTATATCTTTATTACCTGGAAGTTTTCAAAGGAATGCCCTTTATAGCATTTCTTAGCTTAATATTCTAAGCCTATGTGTTATAGAAACAGGAAGTATCTCTGGTGACTTCTGCTTTCAACATGTGATGTATTACAGATTTCTTTTTTTTTTTTTTGCTTTTTTGGAGACAGGGTCTTGCTTTGTAGTTCAGGCTGGCCCTGAGCTCACTATGGTGCCCAGGCAAGCCACCGCGAACTCAGCAATCCTCCCGTCTCTGCCTCCCGAGTGCTGGGATTATAGGCGTGAGCCACCACGCCCAGCATTATATGTGGTAACCGGGGATCGAACTCAGGTCCCTACTCTTGCGAGGCAGGCGCCAGAACCACTGAGCTAACCCTCCGGCCCTATTACAGATTTCTTAATGGAACTTTACACCAGCGACTTATATTTGTTACATCAAAACTGCTGAGATTTGTTCACTTTTTTTTTTTCTTTTTGAGACAGGGTCTCGCTTTGTAGTTTAGGCTGGCCCTGAGCTCACTATGTAGCCCAGGCAAGCCTCAAACTCAGCAATCCTCTTTTCTCTGCCTCCCCAGTGCTGGGATTACAGGCGTGAGCCACCACGCCTTGCACTTGTACTATATTCTAATCATAGGTCATGGGTCCCGAGCACATCCAAGAGAAAGGAGACAGAACCATGTAAATTACTCAGGGCTTTGGTGCAAATTTTTTTTTTTTTTTTTTGAGACAGGGTCTCGCTTCGTAGTTCAGGCTGGCCCTGAGCTCACAATGTAGTCAAGGCAAGCCTCAAACTTAGCAATCCTCCTGCCTCTGCCTCCAGAGTGCTGGGATGACAGGTGTAAGCCACCATGCCTGGCACTGGTATGTGGAATTGATTGCTGGTGGGCGTGAGTCACCTCGCCCAACATTGTATGTAGTTACTAGGGATTGAACTCAGGACCTTGTGCTTGCGAGGCAGGCGCTGGAACCACTGAGCTAAATTTCTGGCCCTGTTCATATAATTTTTTAAAGAACTTGGTTTGGAGTCATTCACCTTGATAATACTTTTTGTGTATTTTATTAGAGGTTATATGTATGTGTATATATATATATGTATGTGTGTATATATATGTCTGTGTATATATATACATATATGTTATGTATATGTATATATGTATATATGTATATATGTGTGTGTGTGTATATATATATATATATCTATCTGGGCCCTTGTGCATCTAAGGTTGTTGCAGTACCACTTGAGCTAAATCCCCAGTGCTAGAGGTTATTTATATTTTTAATCAAAGGAGTTTGGAATATGATTCTTTGGGGTTTTGTTCTCCCATAGGGTGGTATATGTTTCTTTTGCTGTGATTTAGACATGTAAAAATGGTCTCGGTGGAATATGAGTTACACTAATATCTTAATAGCTATAGTAAGGTATGTATGATTTTTGTGATTTTTTTAAAGTACTGATTTTAAATTTTAATATATGAATGTGTTCTTTAGATTTCAGAAAACTTTTATTTTGACCTTAATTCTGAGCAGATGAAAGGATTGTTACGTCCACATGTACCACCTGCTGCCATTACCACCCTGGCAAGATCAGCTATCTTTTCTATTACTTACCCTTCTCAGGATGTTTTTCTTGTAATAAAGGTGAGAATTTTGTTAAATGCATTTTTATGTTGCACAGTGTCAGTATTCTTATTTACATCAATATTGCAGACTTTTCAGGAGCAAAGATTGACCTTTAGGTACTGTTCTCATCTTGATGTTCTACAACAGTGTTGAACATGCTTTCTAAGGTTGCCTAACCTTCCTCAAAAGGAGATATATGCAAATCAGAATTATCCAGAAATGCAGTGATTCATATATTTACAAAATTGCCTTGCATGAGTGTAAGGCTGGCATGTGTGTAGCTGGCAGGGTAGGTTGACAGTCTGGACATCCAGGTAAGAGGAAAAAGGCAAGGTTTCTAAATTACGGCCTTGAGAAGAACTCCCTTTTCTTCAGGGAAACTCAATCTGTGATCTTATTCCTTTCTTTTTTGTGGTACTGGGGGATTGAATGTAGCACCATGTGCTTACCAGGTAGGCACAGGACTACTGAACTATAACCCTGGTCCTGTGCTCTTATTCCTTACAACTGGTCAGATGAGAGCCACCACATAATGGCAAGTACTCTGCTTTACTGAAAGTCTTCTGCTTTAATAGTTAATTATCTCGAAGCATATTTTCAAACATTTTTGTTGAGTCATTGTCTCACAATGTAGTTCATGTTGGCATCGAACTAACTGTAATGCAGGCTGTCCTTGAGCTCATGGCAATCCTCCTGCCTCAGCCTCGTAAGTACTAGGATTATAGATGTGTGCCACCATGCCTGGTTTGCAGCACTATTTAGATTTGTGTTTGACTAAACCGTTGGGCATTGTAGCCTAGCTAAATAATTCAGTTAACCATCACATGAATAATTGTATACTTTTGTCCCTCTTTCTAAATCGTATACATACTGACAGTTAAATTGTCATGGTCATGGAGCATTATGGATATCAGCTGATTAATAATGAGGGCTACACATTTTAAAACTTAAGTTTTGCCAAGCTATTTAGCTTAGTGCAATTTAAAAAAATTTATCTTAACTTGACCTTGACTTGAGAGTAACCTAAAATATATTCCTTAATCACTTTGTTTATATAAAGTTATCACAAAGAGGTAATGAATTTTATAATAAGGTTGTAAAGTGAGTTGTCATGAAATGAGTCTTTTTACCCACAGGAATAATGTCCTAATTTGTGGGTGTATTCCTATGAATTGAGGTTAAAATAAATCATAGTTGCAATGAACAGTCCTGGAAGCAAAGCTTCAGCAGCAATGGTCTTCACTGAGAAGAATAAAATTAAGTTGGTCTTTCTTTTGAGACAGAGTCTCACTTTGTAGTTCAGGCTGGCCCTGAGCTCACTATGTAGCCCAGGCAAGCCTTGAACTCAGCAGTCCTCCTGCCTCTGCCTCCTGAGTGCTGCGATTATAGGGATGAGCCACCATGCCTGGCACTGTGGTATGGGGTGCTGATTGCTGATGGGCATGAGTCACCATGCCCAAGATTGTATGTGGTTACTGGGATTGAACCAGGGACCTTGTGTTTGCTAGGCAGGAACCACTGAGCTAAGTCTCCGGCCCAAGCAAAGTTAAGTTTTTAAAAATGAATACAAATGACCCAATGTGTGCTGTTATTTTACATGTGGAAAATAGTAGGTTTTCATAAAATGTCTATTTGAGGGAGGGAGATAAAGTGATGACTGAAATATTGGTTGCTTCAACATAAGATTATTTAATGACAAGCCTGGTGAGTCATCCTGGTAATGAATACTTAGAATTAGGAGTTTAAAAAAACCCATTGTATATAAATGTTCAATATAAGTCTTTGTACACTCATACTAGGAACACTAAAGCCCCAGTTTTGAAAACTGTTTTATGTTATAGAAATGTGCGAAGGAGTGTAAGTCTGGTGCAGGCTGCCATACACTTGGTCCCGAGTGTAAAACATGCACAGATAGATGTGTATTCATCTTCATATGCATACCTGGATATATGCAAACACATAAAAATATGGATATTTAAAGAGTTTACTATATATTCAGAAAAAGGAACAAGTAGATTTTAAAGGAAATGTATTTAGGAAATTAAGTTTTCTTTCATCATTTGTTGTGCATCATGATGATTTTGTTTCCTGAGTGAAAGTTTCTTTCGGATACATACTGAGTTGTCCTTCCAAGAATAGAGAGACAGCATCCTCGTGAGCCCCACAGAATAGAGAAACAGCAGAATAGAGAGACAGCATCCTCGTGAGCCCCCACAGGTAGCACTGATTTACTTTACACGTGCTGCCTTTTGTTCAGCCAGTCCAGGCCATACTCTTCTTAGATTCTTGTCTGTCCAGCTTCTGCAGGTTCCCTGGGTGGCTGCTGGTGTGGCTGGAGGCTTTCTTCTGTGTGTCTCTTTTCTTAGCGGATAGGCTGGCATTTCTCACAGTTCACGCAGAGTCAGGGAATGGGTTCATTTGCAGTGTTGTTTTTCAAGTCTTTGTTCACACCCCATCAGCTGCAGCAGGTCCCCTGACAGGGTAATCTTCAGTCTCTTCAAGTTGGAGTGTTTGCTTGGTGTTTTCGTCAGGTTATAAAGTTAGCAGCTGGGAGAAGCTGCAGTGTTGTGTAGCAGAGGGAGGATGGAGGAAGGGTAAGGAGCTGGGGCTCTCGGTGAGATCTCACAGAGGCAGTGGTGCTGGTGTGCTGTCGTGGCTGCTGATTTGGCTGCTTGTATCATCGAAAGCTCTGGAAAGTGCACTGTCTCTGGGAGTATTGACATTCTGGTTATGCCAGGATTATTAATTCCTTGTTTATTTTTATGCCCTCTTTATTAGTATAGTTAGCTTTCTGGTAAATATATGAAGGGGTTACACCACTGTGTTTTTATTTCTTTATTGTTTTGTACAGCTGATATTTTGGAGGAGAAAAAAATACAGTGCAAACTATAATTAAATAAAAACATGGATTATAACAAGGTAATTTTCATGAAGTTCACTCAAAATTATTTTAACGTTTTTTTTTTTTAATTGATGATGGTCTTCAAAATACAAATATGTAGTTTGGGCCAGGGATGTTGCTCAGTAGGGGTGCGTCTGCTTGGCAAACTCAAAGTCCTAAGTTTGATCCTAAGTGTATTGGTACTGCAAAAAAAAAAAAAAGTAATTTGACTAATTGTCCTACGACACACTTATATGTAAAATGAGCTAAGTAAAGAAATAACATGAGCAGGCTTAGAGACTGTCCATTTGACTCTTGCTGTTCCCTAGGGCCTCTCTTCTCCATGCTTTGACCCTGGTGTTTGAATGTTTAACAGAGGCAGAGAGGGTATATACTTTCTTCCTCTTTTCCATTCAATGTGACTATTTGTTGTATGTAGCAGTTTTAAAATTCATTTTCATTGCTTCATAGTATTTTACAGTATGAATGTATCCCAGTTTGTTCATTTTACCGGTGATGGATGTTTTGGTTCATTTAAACTTTCTATTGGTAATTCTGTAAACATCTGTAGCTCATAAAGTTGATGTTTATACTCATTTCTGTTTAGTCTATTCCTAGGAGTAGAAAGTCAAAGGGTATTTGCCTGTCAGCTCTAACGGATGCATCCTCAAAAATTTCCAAAGTCTCTGGTTCTTCCATCTTCTCCAGCAGTGAATTCAAGTTTCAGTTGTTCACACTTGGCATTTATTAAAATCTTAAATTGAAATATAAAGTACATACAATGACATCTGTCAAATTTCTAAATTTTAGGTAGGACAGCTTGATGAAGTCTTGCCTGTGTATTTACCAGTGTAATCACCGCTAAGCCCACATCTTACATTTATATATATATGTCTCCATCCACCATCCTTGAGGGCTCTCATTTGTCTTTTTTGAGACAGGGTCTCACTTTGTAGTTCAGGCTGGCCCTGAGTTCACTATGTAGCCAAGGCAAGCCCTGAACTCAGCAATCATCCTGTTTCTGCCTCCCGAGTGCTGGGATGACAGGTGTGAGCCACCAGGCCCAGCACTGTGGTATGTGGTATTGACTCTGGTAAGCATGAGTCACCATGCCCAGCATTGTATGTGGTTACTGGGGATCGAACTCAGGACCTTGCGCTTGCAAGGCAAGCTCCAGAACCACTGAGCTAAATCTCCGGCCCCTCATTTGTCTTTTTTTGACTATTCCTCCCTTTCACCAGATAGCTGATATGCCAATTTTTGCCATGATCGTTGTACATTTTTTCTTGAATTTCATATGATACAATCATATGATATGCAGACTTTTGTATATGAGTTCTTTCAGTATATTATCAGTACTACTTTTAATATTATAAGTATTCCTGCTACAAACATTCTTCCATGTAATTTTTGGCCCAAATATATTTGCATTTCTCATGAGTATATGGATAGGGATTGAATTACTGGAACATAGGGTAGTATTTATAAATTAATCACTGTAGAACAGGTAGTTTTCCAACGTTAATACAATTTATACTATCATCAACAGAGAATTGTTAGAGGATTTTACTTGCTATGTTTCTTAACACTTGTTAAATCAGATTTCATTTTATTTAACTTCCTTAATTTTATTATTTTATTTTTGGTAATTTGTGTGGTTATATCAGTTTAGTTTTAATCTAGAATTCCGTGATGGCTAAGAATGTTAAATAATTTATTTGCCATTTGGATATTCGTTTGTAAAGTGCTCATTCCAATTGTTATCTCATTTTTAACATGTTAGTGATTTTTAGTATATTTTATGTGAATATACAGTTGTTGAGTTTTCCACTAAGTGAATGTGCATATCTGAATGTTTATGAATATACACCTGTGTAATCACATCGTTTTAATTTAATTTTATTTTGTAAGAGCTCTTTATATTTCTTCTGTACATTAATTTGAAATATCAATATTAATATGAGATAGATTCCTCATATACTTGATTCAAGTATAATATTTCAATCCTAATTTACTCACAGTTTTTAAAAAACTTAAATTTATGGGTGAAAATAAGGCATTTAAAAAAATATAAGTGGAGGGGCCTGTGATTTAGCTCAGTGGTTCCAGCATCTGCCTAGCAAGCTCAAGATCCCTGGTTCAATCTCTGGTAACCACATACAACAATGCTGAGCATGGTGATCATGGCCTACAAGCTATCAGTACCACATACCACAGTGCTGGGCGTGGTGGCTCACGCCTATAATCCCAGCACTCGGGAGGCAGAGACAAGAGGAATGCTGAGTTCGCGGTGGCTTGCCTGGGCTCCATAGTGAGCTCAGGGCCAGCCTGAACTACAAAGCGAGACCCTGTCTCAAAAAAAAAGAATATTACTTTTCTGAATTGTCATTTTTTAATTGTGATTTTGCATTTTATTCATTAGTTGGAGGTAAGTTTATGATTGACATTTTTAATGTAAGTTTGTTATCCTCACCGTTCAGTGTACAGATCTCTATTAAGTATAGTCATACTGTTTCCAACCAATCTAATAAGAGTTTTCATTTTGTATAATTGAAATTCTGTGCCCATTAAATACTTCCTGTTAGGTTCTGTTCTTAGTGCCTGCCAATTCACCATTGTACTTTCTGTTTTTATGAATTAGACTACTTCATACAACTCACTTAAGTGGAATTACATGTATTTATCTTTTTCTGACCAGTTCATATCACTTAATGTGGCATCCAAGGTTTATCCAGTTTGTAACACATGTTGGTATTTCTGTACTCTTAAAAGTTGAATACTGGTTCATTGCCATATATATATACTTATTATTTTACTTTTTTAATAGGAAACTGAAACTTTGTGGAATATGTTTGTAAGATTCTATCATAGAAGAGTGTGGCCAGGAGGGTGAGCATGTACTTTATACATGTTACACTGAGGCACACAAGTGCCAGGTTTCTCAGGCAAAGTCCTGGCTACGGTGAAACAGAGAGAACTCACAATTTTATGTGTTCCCCCAAACATGATGTCTCAGTCACTCCTGGTTAAATTTTCAAAGTATGTGTCCCTAGTTTTTGCCTATCTAACCAAGTTAGTGGACACTTCAGTTGCTTCTGCCTCTTGGCTCTTGTCAGTAATGCTGTTAGGAACATAGTGTAAATATCTGCTTGCCTCCTTGCTTTGAAATCTTTGGGATTGGGGCAAGGTAAAGCTAAATGGTAGAGTACTCGTTCAGCACATGCAGGGTCTTGGACCTACCCCCCACATACCCCCCACAAAAAAGCAATTACAAAATATATACAACATTCTCAATTCTTTTGGATCAGGAAGTAGAACTACTGGATTATATGATTATTTTGTTCTTTAAGTTTTTGATTATACTTTTTCATACTGGCTTCAAAATCTCATTCCTACCAACAATGGGCAAAGATTCTAATTTCTTCACATCCTTACAAACACTTGTTATTTTCTGCATTTTTTTCTATTTCTAATCATTGTGGTTATGGTTTTAATTTCTCTGATTTGTAATTCTGATCTTAATTTCATACATTTGTTGGTAATTTGTGTAATTTCTTTTGAAAAATGTCTATTTGGTTCTTTTTATGTTTGTTAGTATTTTTTTGTTGTTGAGTTATAGGAGTTCCTTATGTTTTCTAGATACTAATTTCTAGTCGGATATGTACTTTGTAGATATTTTCTCCCATTCTGTAGGATACTGTTGCATTTCATGTATTTTTCCCTTTGATGTAGTAAATGTAAGTTTTATTGTAGCTCAGTTTATCTATTTTTACTTACATTGCTTGTGGCTTTGGTGTCTCATTCAAGCAATCATTTCCAAGTCCAGTGGTCATGAGGCTTTTTTCATAGTTTGTTTTCTAGGAGTTTTATAGTTTTAGCTTTCAAATTACAAGTTTCTTTGTGGAATGCTTTTCTGCAACTGAGATGATCATTTCTTCCTTGTCGTTTTGTTAATGTGTAGTGTTATACATTCATTTTAATATATTGAACTATCCTTACATTTCAGGTTAACTTTTCTTGAAGTGTAATTAATCTTTAGACTTTTGCCATTGACAGCTAGAAAAAGTCCTACAACAAGGAGACATTGGAGAGTGTGCAGAACCATATATGATTTTCAAAGAAGCTGATGCCACTAAGGTAGAATTTTATGTTCTCATTCTTTGTATTACCAATGTTGTAATTTGAGAGAAAACTTAATAAAGCATGTAGAAGAATTACCCTGATTCAGTTTTTTCTTTTGGCCTACTTCCTTTTTATTTATTTTTTTATATAGCTTTTGTCATAAATCATGCTATTTTAAAATCTCTCCCATCCAAAACTGATTTATTAACATTTTTTCTGCAGTGAAACTAAGTTAATTTAGTTTAATTCCTAAATAATTAGAATTTTTTAATTTACAAAATAGTGATACTGATGGAACTTTTCCTAGCAAATAATATTCTTAGCTTCCATCTAGTTGCAAGGAATTTAGAAATACAGTATACCTAAAAACTATAGTCTCTTTGCCATTATATGACTCATTTATAGAATTTGGATAAACTTGCAAAAACTGTCAAAATAATTAATATCCAGTTCTACGTACCTTGAGTTAGCTACAATACAAGTGATCCCTGAATTTTGAACCCAAGATTTAGTACTGTAACAGCTAGCTAAACAGTCCTTGAAGAATCCTGGGGAAGCCACCAGAGTCTAGAAAATGCTTGGCTTCCTATTTTTCTGACATTGAAAATAACATTTAATCCCTTTCTGCTGAGATTGCTAACTCTGAGCACATGATAGTCTTCCTTGATCCTTGATTGCTTGGTTGATCACTGTGTTGGAGTTTTCTGCCTTTTTCCAGGTTGTCATTTTATTTTATTTATTTATTTATTTTTTTGAGACAGGGTTTCACTTTGTAGTTCAGGCTGTCCCTGAGCTCACTATGGTGCCCAGGCAAGCCGCTGCGAACTCAGCAATCCTCTTGTCTCTGCCTCCCGAGTGCTGGGATTACAGGCGTGAGCCACCACATCCGGCATTGTGGTATGCGGTGTTGATTGTTGGTGGGCGTGTCTCCACACCCAGCATTCTATGTGGTTACCGAGGATCGAACTCAGGACCTTGGGCTTACGAGGCAGGCGCCGGAACCACTGAGCTAACCCTCCGGCCCAAGGAAGAATTTCTTTTAGCGGTGTAATTGATAGAGCAGTAAACATTGCTTTCCACCTTTTCTCAGCCCTGAGTCCAAAGGTAGCATATTATTGTTAATATATTCCTTACCCATGTCCTTGTGGAAACAGGATGTGAGAGATGTGGGTTTTGGTCTTAAGAGTGTTGTTTGGCTCTTGCAGGCCACCTTAGTGGTTGTTTTTGTAGTAGCCAAAAACTTGATCCAGCATCAAGATGTCTTGGATCATTAATTATTTTACAGAATTTAACTCTCATATAATACTTTTTTTTCTTTTGCAACTCTGGACTTACCATTGTCCTGTTTGTGTCTACCTTCTACTCCAATCTCAGGACTATTTTCAGATTGCATCAGTCAGAGGGACAAAATTTAGCAAATCCTAATCTAAAATATACTGTAGCCGGCAATTACTAACTAAACTATGGTTATTGTATCTTTCCTAAAGTAATACTTGCTGTACATAAAAATGGTTAACATTTGATGTCTTTTCTTTTTGCCTCCAAGATGACATAATCACAAACTTATTAAAAAATTTTAGACTTCCTCACACACGTTTGTAGAATGAATGGAGATTATTCCTTTGTTGAGATAGTAGTCTGTTTCCTGATCTCTGACAGGAAAAAATTGTTTTTCTTTCTCTGCTGAGAATTGAGAACACTTAACCTGTCACTTTATGTCATACAAACTAACCTTTGTTTTCTTTCAAGTATAATCATGTATGAGGTTCTGTTTTTTTCAGAATAAGGAAAAACTGGAGAAGCTGAAAAGTCAAGCTGACCAGTTTTGCCAAAGACTTGGGAAATATCGCATGCCGTTTGCTTGGACTGCAATCCATTTAATGAATATTGTTAGCAGTGCGGGCAGTTTAGAAAGAGACTCCACAGAAGTAGAAATCAGTACTGGAGGTAAGAATGTTTAGAAGGAAATTTTTCTAAGTATATTTTTTCCTTTTTTATAGGCTTGTTGTATTTTTGACTCTGCAGTGTGATATGGCATAAAAAGGATTTTCTTTCTTTATAAAATCTTTTTCCTTAACTTTTTGAAATATAATTCACTTAACATATAGTTCACCCTTTTAAAGGGTACAGTGAAATGTTTTTTTGCTTTGTTTACAATGCTCTGCAACCACTACCACAGGCTACTTTTGGAGCAGTTTGTTCACTCTTCCTTCCCTTCAAGGTTCTGGATGCAGTGCTAAAGGACTATGGGTGCATTTTCTGTCTTTATGGATTGGCCTATGCCAGATTTTTTGTTTTGTTTTGAGACAGGGTCTCACTTTGTGTTTCAGGCTGGTCCTGGGCTCACTATGTAGCCCAGGCAAACCTCGAACTCAGCAATCCTCCTACCTCTGCCTCCTGAGTGCTGGGATGACAGGTGTGAGCCACCATGGCTAGCATTGTGGGGTGTGGTACTGATTGCTGGTGGGTGTGAGTCACCATGCCCAATATCGTATCATTGTATGTGATAACCAGGATTAACCAGGGATCTTGAGCTTGCTAGGCAGGCAGCAGAACCACTGACCTCAATCTCCGGCCTGCCAGATATTTCTTATACTTAGACTTCTACAATATGTAGGCTTCTGTGACTAGATTTTTTCACTTAGCATCATATTTTCATAAGGTTCATCCATGCCCTATCATTTATCAGTATTTGATTTCTTTTTATTGTCAAAGTGATAGTCCATTGTATTAATATATTGTTTTATTTATTTCTTCATCAGTTAATGGTCATTTGGGTTTTTCCACATTTTAGTTATTATGAATTATGGTTCAATGAACATTCATGGACAAGCTTTTGTGTGGATGTATTTCCCTTAACTGAAATTCTTGCATCATGTAATAATTCTCTATTTAATCTTTTGAGTAACTGCCAGATAATCTTCTAGTACAATTGTATTTTCAAAACTGGAGCACTGTGTAACATTCCAGTTTCTCCATGTTTCTGTAGTACTTGTTATTTCTCTTGATGACTGCCATTTGAGCTCAGATGAACTGGTATCTCATGGTGGTTTGGATTTGTCTTTCTTGGTAACTGATGATGTTAAGCATCATCTTGTGTGTAGCGATGATCTCTGTCATTTTTGGAGAAACTTATTCGTGTTCTTTGCTTATTTTTAATGGCTTTGTTGTCCTTTTTTGTTTTTTCTGGTACTGGTGATTGAACTCCAGACCTTGATATTTGTGAGATAGGCATGATACCACTGAGCTAAACTTCCGTTTTCTGTTGTCTTTTTATTATTTCATTGATTCTTGACTTTAGAAAAGGGCTTTTAATCTTTTTGTATTGGAATTGTATATATTCTTTATACAAATTCTGAATACAAATTCTTTATATGTGACTTGACAATATTTTCTGTTACTCAAAATTTTCTTTATAGTGTTGTTTGTACTGCAGAAGTTTAAATTTTGTTACTGTGCTTTTTGGTTACTGGAAGTCTAAGAAACTGATTCCTCATCCACAGTCAAGGAGGATTACTTTTTTTAGTTTGTTGCTGTGTTTTTTCTATATCTAAGAAATTAATACTTAACCCAAGATCAAGAGGAATTTTTTGTGTATTTTCTTCTAAGAGTTGTATGGTTTTAGCTCTTACCATTTTAAATTAATTTTTGCACATAGTGTGAGGTAAGGGTCCAACAACCTTTTCATCCTCCTCTTCCTTCTCTTCTGATCCTCTTCCTGTCTTCTCCTTTCCTGTCTTCCTCCTCCTCCCCCTGTCTTCCTCTTCCTGTTCTTCCTTGTTATCTTCCTCTTCTTTACCTGCAGTACTGGGAAAAATCCCAAGCCCTTTGCACTGAGCTATATCCCCAGCACTCCTCCTCCATTTCTTAAAAATTTTTTTGACACAGGCTCTTGATAAATTGACCTCAGCCTCCTAGAGGGCTGAGATTGCAGGTGTGTACCACCGCACCTGTCCAATTTTAGTTTTAAAATGTGTATACTCATTTGTTGAAAAGGCTGTTCTTTACCCATTCACCTGCATACAAGGTGTAAGCAAATACAGGAAGGGGATGGTCTGGAGCTGGAAGTCATTTCGTTGCTATGAGTGATGGCTGGAAAGAACAATAGCTCTGGCAAGCTGCTACTTTTCAGCCAAAATGATTTTCTCAGAACGACTTGGATCTATACTTAAGAAAAACAGATCTCAAGTGAAAAGCCACTAAGTTTCTTGAAGTCAATGACTATACTTCAGCACTTACAGCGAGTTCTGTGAATTTTCTTCTGCTCTTGCCCATGGACTGTTTCCACCCACTGACACCATAGAGTCAGCACACAGGCACCGCCTGAGGGCCATCTGCACTCAGTGTGTCCCACAACCCCCGCACAGTATATGGGCCCTCTGAGTCAGGCACCTCCTGAGAGCCACTTGGCGTAAATTTAACACAAAAAGGCAAAGCATCCCCTGAAAACTACACATTGTAGGAAAGTACTTTAAACAAATGGAGATCCTTATCCCTGGATTCAGACTAAGTAACATTAAGATGGCAGTAGCCCATAAATTAAGTTATAGTCAGTGGAATTCCTATCAAAATCCCCAAAGCCCCCTGTAGAGAAACTGAGAGCTGATACAAAATTTCATATGAAAATACAAGGAAACCAAATGGCCAAAACAATCTTGAAAAATGGTACCAAGTTCAAGAATCCATTTTTTTCGATTTCAAAACCTAACAAAAAGCTAAAGTAACACAGCATAGCCCTGCAGTAAGAGAAGACTTATAGCTTAATGAACTAGAATGAGTGTCTAGAAATAAACCCACACATCTACATCAACTGAGTTTTGACGAGGGTGTTAGAGCCATTCAAAGTCTTCTGAATATAGCAGAAAGTTTTAACTAGCAATAAATGGAAAAGGCTCCCTGCATTCCTGAAATGAGTGATTTTGGTTACCATTTTCAGACTCTAGGAGGAGGGATCACAAAAGCATTCTATGAGGAAAGGCAACCTAAAGAAATCCAAAGGGAGAAACTGCTGAAATTTGTGTCAGAAGAGGGCAACCTCCTGGATGCATAGGTCTTGCTAAGTAGTTGCAGAGAATTACAAAGCAGCAGGGTGATGACCCCTCATTGTCTATCTTGCTTTGGAAAACACTGAGTTCTTGAAAATCACTCTTAGGAGTGATCTGCTACCTGCACTTTTTTTTTTTTCGCTTTTTGAGACAGAGTCTCACGTTGTAGTTCAGGCTGGCCCTGAGCTCACTATGGTGCCCAGGCAAGCCGCTGCGAACTCAGCAATCCTCCTGTCTCTGCCTCCCGAGTGCTGGGATTACAGGCGTGAGCCACCACGTCCGGCATTGTGGTATGCAGTGTTGATTGTTGGTGGGCGTGTCTCCACGCCCAGCATTATATGTGGTTACCAGGGATCGAACTCAGGTCCTTGTGCTTGCGAGGGAGACACCGGAACCACTGAGCTAACCCTCCGGCCCTCCCTGCACTTTTTAAAATCTATTTTTATCAGTTGTATATCATGTGTTCTGAGACTCTTATTACACAACTGTTAAAGAGTCTGTATAAATTTGTACCATCCAAGCATGTATTAGGAAATACTTTCTACAGAAAATGTTAGAGAAAAATGAATTAAAAGGCCTTTTCCCATGCCTTTATCACCTACAAATGTAAAATTTGTACAAAAATTATTACCTAAGTAAAAAATAATTTTATACTGAAGTGTTCTGTTGTATTTCAATACTATTTATAAATGAAATTACTTCTTTTATTTTCAGAATGTCTGTTTCTAATGTTTAGAAATATAGCTGACTTTTTGTATTTTGATCTTGTACTCTGAAACATGTTTTTGAAGTTTATTCCAGTTGTTTGAAAAATCCCAAGTTCTATAGGATTTTCTGTGTATAAGATTATGTCACTGGGGCTGGAGATTTAGCTCAGTGGTTTGGGTGCCTGCCTCACAAGGGCAAGGTCCTGAGTTCAATCCCTGGAAACCACATACAATGCTGGGCGTGGTGACTCACGCCCACCAGCAATCAATACCACATACCAGTGCTGGGCATGGTGACTCACGCCAGTCATCCCAGCATTTAGGAGGCAGAGGCCGGAGGATTGCTGAGTTGGAGGCTTGCCTGGCCTACATAGTGAGCTCAGGGCCAGCCTGAACTACAAAGCGAGATTCTGTCTCAAAAAAAAAAAAAAAAAGGATTATTTCAGTGGTGGCTGGGGATTTAGCTCAGTGGTTCCAGGGTCTGCCTCCGAGACGCAAGGTCCCAGTTCATCCTTGGTAGCACATATCACAATTCTGGGTGTAATTCCAGCACTCGGGAGGCAGAGGCAGGAGGATTGCTGTGAGTTCGAGGATTGCTGTGAGTTTGAGGCTTGACTGGGTGTTCAGGGCCAGCCTAAACTACAAAGCGAGAGCCTGTCTCCAAAAAAAAAAAAAAAAGGATTATGTCATTGGTGGATAAAAGTAGGTTTAATGTCTCCAGTCTGGATGCTTTTAAAAAATTTTCTTTCTAATTGTCTTTATTACAACCTCCTGTGAAATGCTAAATACAACTGCTAAAGCGTGGATATATATGCGCCATTCCTGACCTTAGGGCAAATCACTTCAGTTTTTTACCATCAGTTAGGATCCTGGCTTTAGGGCCTCCCTCCTCCTGTATCTTTCTTTTTTTATCTTCTTTTAAAAGTAAATAATCAATATGGTGGGTGTATAATTTTCAGCATTACTAGATCATTTGGAGATGCTTTAAATAGATTTTAATTTTATGAAAATGAATATTTTACTTGTTTATTTCTTTTGGTAGAACGAAAAGGGTCCTGGTCAGAGAGGAGGAATTCTAGTATAGTTGGCAGACGGTCACTTGAAAGGACAACAAGTGGAGATGACACTTGCAACTTGACCAGCTTTCGACCAGCAACTCTCACAGTGACAAACTTTTTTAAGCAGGTATTGTTCTGTCATGTAGGAATCTGGGGAGATACTTGTAATAAGTTTAGTTTCAAAAAGGCAGTAACTGTATCAAACACATACATGAATATCATGAATATGACTTTAAGAACCTCCAAAAACTTTTAAGAATAAGAAAAAAGAAAAACAAAAGTAAAAACCATGAGAGTAAGAAATAATTTTGACATATGCCTGTATTCCCAGCAACTTGGGACTAAGGCAGGAAGAACACAAATTTAAGACTTGTATAGGCAACTTAATGAGACCCCATTTCAAAATACAAAAATACCAAGGGCTAAATAGGTTTCTTAGGCATAGAGTGCTTGCCTATCATGTGCATGGGGTTTCATTCCTAGTACTTGTGGGGGGATAAGAAATAATTACCATTGTATTGTATGTGTTGTCTTATTATTATATATTTTTAAAAATATTGACTTTGATATTATAAATACATCAAAGTTAATCTTTAATACCTTTACTTATTTCTCGTCTGTAAGTACAGCTTTTATTAAATGATGATAGTACCTGGATTTCCTTAGTGAGACTTTATACTTTCATCTGTCTTCTGCAGTGAAGTTTTTCTGATCCAAACTGCCATATGTGGTTTCTGAAGGAGAACACTGTAGGCATTCGTAGTGGACTTCTGTTCCAAAGTACAGTCAGCACCCTGTACTTCAGATGAGATCAGCACGGCTGAGGGTGGGATCTTTACCTGGGTCCATGCTATGGGTAACAGGAAGCAGAGGAATCTTCCATCAGCCTGATTAACCTGAGTTGCTCCTATGTGAGACCTGTTGAAATTTGAGGGTCCACTGCACAAATGATTAAATCAGACATAATTAAGACATTATGGATAAGGACTGTTTAAGAGCTATGTTAGTTTTGTATTCAAAGAAAGAGGATATACTCTTCTTACTTTCTAATTGAACATTTCCAATAATTAATCATATGTGGTCAGTGAAGATATTTCTTTACCATAACTCAGTAAAAGTAGAAAACTTATTTTCAAGGCACAATGAAAAACTATAGCCACTTAGAAATCATTTCTCCTAATAGAATGAAAGAAGATCTGTTTTGTTTAGAGCAATATAGTGAACAGATGTGATATGGATCAAGGTACATTCATAATAAAGAAGTAGTCTTCGAAGGCCTGGGGATTTAGCTCAAGTGGTACTGTGCCTACCTTGGAAGCACAAGGGCCTGAGTTCAATCCCTGGCAACCCCCCTCCCCCTGCTTGGGCTAGAGATGTAGCTCAGTGGTGCTGTACCTGCTTGGCAAGTGTAAGGTCCTGAGTTTGATGCCTGGGACTGCAAAAAAAAAAAAAAAAAAAAGTCTTTAATATGTTCGTTATCAACTAAAAGGACAGTATAGGAAATATTCAGATATGATGAATGTGAAAAGCAGGTAGATTAGGTTTAAAGATTAGATCTTAAAAGAATAAAATCTACTCATTTAATTAACAGTATTAATGTTAAACTGAAAAATTAATATTACTTAATATGTCTTCTCTCATGGACTTGAGCTCTTTTGGAGTTTTCTTGCTTTGGTTTTTGGTCTCAGGGTAGGATAGTTATACTTTTCTTTAATAGTAGACTCTTTTAGGGTCTGGGTTTTGGCTCAGTGGTTCCAGCTGCCTTGCAAGCACAAGGTCTTGAGTTCTATTCCCATACCACGTAATGCTGTGCTGGGCATCATGCCCATAATCCCAGGAATCAGTACCACACATCACAATGCTGGATGTGATAGCACATGCCTGTTGTAATCCCAGCATTTGGGAGGTAGAGGCAGAAGGATTGCTGAGTTCCAGGCTAGCCTGGGCTACATAGTGAGCTTGTGCCTGCCTGAACCATAAAGCGAGACCCTGTCTCCAAAAAAAAAAAAAAAAGTAGACTTTTTAAAAAATGGGTTCTTTGGGCCAGAGATTTAGTTCAGTGGTTCCAGTGCCTGTCTGGCAAGTGCAAGGTCCCTGGTTGATCCCTGATAACTGTATACAACAGTACTGGATGTGGTGACTCAAGCCAACTGGTAACCACATACCATAAATGCTGGGCTTGGTGGCTCAACTCTGTAATCCTAGCATTTGGGAGGCAGAGGCAAGAGGATTGCTGAATTCAAGGCTTGCCTGGGCTACATAGTGAGCTCAGGGCCAGCCTGAACTAC
>PVIC010019345.1:9809-30750 GCA_004025085.1 Thryonomys swinderianus | reverse complement strand
CAGGTGAGGATTGAGATTTTTAGACTCTCCTAGTTTGTGACTTGTCACTTCACATTCAAAATATGCTTTCTGATGAAAAGTTTTGAATTTTGAAGTCCATGTTAATGTTTTTCAATATTCAATTTTTTTTCAAATTACAGCAGATAATGCCTCTTCAAAATTGTGCCTCTCTTGCTCTGAAATATTCCTGCCATTTTTTCTTGTAGCACATTGTATTCCACATTTACCATGTACTTTCCCTGCTCTGGCTCTGGAAGTATCTCTGGTCCATTTGAGTGCAGTGTGGTATAATATACAGTAGTTTGAAAACATGGGAAATAAACACGTTTTACTTTTTGTCATTAGAGTCTCATCAATTCTAAGCTTTTTTGTTAAGTAAATAAGTTCATATTAATACTTCTAATCCCAATCTAACACTAAAAGTGTCTTTCCTCCATTTCTCAGTTGTATCTCCCTTCACCCAAAATGTGAAAAGCTTATACACACACACACACACACACACACACACACACACACACACGTTTTGGAGTTAGTACATGTATGCCATTACCAACAATGAATGTTAAAGTTCAAAATTTCTTTATAGATACTTTTTTCCTTAATGTATATCCACAGTCTGTAAAGTCAGGTTACTACGCTTAAAGTACACATTGTTTATTTGATGTATAGTCAGGTATATTTGTTCCTGTTCATGTTAAAGTTTCCCCTCATCTTTTAAAATGTATCTATTTAAATATCTACAAAATTAGCATAATTTAAAATTTTAATATATAAAAAAGTAAATTTGGCAAATATTGCTTTTTCTGGCACTTTTACAACATAATTTTCTACTCCCTTTAATGAACAATTTCATTTATTTCTATCTTTTTATTCTTTTGTAACATCTTGAAAAAATAAACATAATTGCATATTTTAATTTTTTCGCATTTATCCTTTATTTTGTGAAATGCATTATAAGGTATTGCATGTAATATTTATATATGTGGATTATGCCATAGGTAGATATGATACTGATTTTCTTTTGTACCTTCATGTTTGACTTGATAATGTATTTTAAGAAATAGCTCCTAAGTTTATTTATTTCTTCATTTTGGCTAAGCTGAGAATTTTGAGCTATATCTGCAGTTCTTTTTTTTTTTAATTTTGAGACAAGGGCTTGTAAAGTTACCCAAACGGGGCACAAATTTATGGTATTCCTGCCTTACCCTCCTAAAGTTTTGGGAGATAGGCTTTATGACATCCCACGTGGCTGAAAATCTCATTTTTAAAAAGTTTTATTTGAAAATAATTACAGACACATAGGAAATTATAAAGAATGTAAGACAAGTCTTATGTACCATTCTGTAGAGCCTCCTCTAGTGTTAACACCTCACACAACTGTAATACAAAATGTTATTTATCTATTAAGGCTACTGGTATATTTTAGGTGTAACTTATTATCACATTACCCACTGACAATTTGCACCTGTGTGTGATATATCCTGGTTATTTTCCCCATTCCCCAGCCCTCCTTTCATCCCTTTCCTCTGTAAACTGAAGCTTTGTTTCCATTTTTTCCTTCTTACCTTCAATTTTTCTTCCCCTTCCTTTCTTTGCCTTGCCTCTCCCTCCCTTCTGAATATTTTCTCCCTATTTCACATTATCTATTATACATTTTGATCCTCATTTACACTTTTGGTACAATACTCATCCAAAGAAATTTGACATTACTACAATGCATAGAGTTATTCAGATGTCAAGCAGTGTGTGTAGTCAGTTGTGACTGTGTCTGTGCAGCTCCTTGTGAGTTATGGCATACGTAGCCTTGTGTAATCACCACTACACTCAAGATACTGAATCATAGCATCACCACAAGAGTTCTTGAAGGACTTTTATAGTCACCCCTGTGCCCTACCTCAAAGCCCTAATGCTTGACAACCACTTCATGTATGTAAACTATTTCACATGTTTTACATAAATGAAACAATATAGTAGGTAGTCTCTTGGAGACATTTTTTACTCAAGAGTTTTGTGTAAACTAGTAATAAGTTCTGTATTGTTTCTCTTCAGTACTCTATGAACAAATATTTCATAATTTGTTTAATCATTTTCACTGAAGGCCACTGGGTAGGTTCTGGGTTTTGGTTATGAATTTACAAAGCTGCTTTGAACATGTGTGTACGAGTTCGTTCACCTTATTTATTTCCATAGCCACATGGAACTTCTTTGTGTAGACTTGTTTTGGTCAGGCATGGAGATTGTTTCCCAATGTTTATATGATAAAGTCCCACAAGGAATAATTTGGGAGATATAAATTTTGTATTCTTGAAGATATATCTTTAGAGGAAATTCCTGAACATGAAAATGAGAATAAAATGTGTGTGTTTAGTTTTACCTAGTGTACTGGGGTGCTGAAGGTGACTTATATAGGCTTTCAAAAGTCAACTTTTACCTTTACAAGAATTTTACCTTGCTGTGAAGCATGGCTGTCAGGAAAAATTTAACCATATATAAATCTAATTAAAATTATATCCAAAAGTACAGTAAGGCATACTGTAAACTCATTATTTTCTAATTCCTTATGTCTACATTTACTGTGTCTATATCTTTATAGCTAATCACATTAATTACGTGTTTATGGGGGAGAAATATTATGTCACTGTGGGACTCTTCTCAGTGACATTCAGTGAGTTCACATTGACAGCCAGGGTGGAGCTGTTTTCATCAAGGAAGTTAGCAAACGCTGTGTACTACACATTAAGATTATTCTGGTTTGGGTTTTGATTTTTTTCCAGGAGACCCAGCTGTGCAGTATTTATAGAGGCTCTATGGGGCATTTCAAAATGTCCCTTGAAAACTGTCGTTCTGTACTCTTCCCAGCATTACAAGAGAGTTTGAACTTTACCAGTCTCAGCCACAGTGTATTTTGAAAGCTTTGTCTTCAAACTGATGAGTGAAAAATTGTGTCTCAAATTAGATTTCATTTGCCTTTCTCTTATTACAAGTAAAATGGATCATCTTTCACATATATATTAATCATTACTCATGTAATTTGTGAACTGTCTGTGCACTTTCTTTGTTCTGTAGTGCAGGCTGACCTTGAACTCACTCTGGAACCCAGGCTGGCCTCATACTTGCAGCACTCCTCCTGCCTCAGCCTCCTGAATGCTAGGATTACAGGTGTGTGTTGCTATACCTGGCTTGCCCATTATTCTGAAAGAGTTTTGGTCGCTTATTTTCCCTTTAAGTGGATACAGAAATCAATATACTACAAAGATGAATTTATTGGGGTACACATTGTGGATTTTTTTACAATTTTGAAATTCGCTATGGTTTGAACTTTTTTTCTTTGTTTATAGCAGGTGTTTTTTTTTCATGAAAAAACTTTTATGTAATCAAATTTTTCAATCACTTATCACCTACATCTGGAATTTGAATCATAGTTAGGTCTTTTCCCTTAGAGAATGAATGTTTTTAACAAGCCCTTTCAAATGCTTTTAATTGGGAGCAATAGATCAAACAATATCAATTAAATAGATCTTACCTGCCTCTTATTTGTAGGATGCTGTTGTGAATATGTAAACAAGAAAGATATAACCCACTTTTCAATAAGCTCATACTTTCATATGTAAAAAAGCCAGACATGTGACTTTATAAATCTGACACTAAACATAAATGACTGGTTTCTTTTTAAGATTTCAAACTTGAAATAGGCTTTTACCATTACCAAATAATTTATTTGGGCTTCCTTTCTCTCTTAGCAAAATGATTATTCCATAGAATTTTCCTTCCTCATCTAAGCTTTCCTCTTATTTCTTACATATTATTACTTTATCTTAAACTTTGTTTAAAAAATAGTCTATGGTTACAAGCATGAACATTGAATACATACTACTGTATGCAAGTTATACTTCAACTACCTACCATTAGCATGACCTTGAGCAAGTTTCTTAAAGTATGCTTCAGTTTTATTCATCTGGAAAAAGAATGTATTTATTTCATAGCTCTCAATGAATTATGTATATGTAATATCTGACAAATGTCCCCATGCCCAATCTATAAGGCTGTTTATCTACAAATATTTCTTCCACATTCTCATCATTTACATAGGAGGAAATATCTATCTCCTTTTCTATCAAAGACAAGTCCCTTCATTTACTTTCTTCTCATACTCTGACTCCTTGTCAAGAATATTTTTACCTCAGCTATTTTCCCCTGTCCTAGATCATTAATTTCCCCTTCTTCATTGGTGTGCTCCTACAAATGTTAATCTGTCTTACTATTTTCCAGTCTCCCATTTTATGAAGAGAGCAGCCTTTAAACACCTATAAATATCCCCACTGTCACTCTGCTTCTCTGCAGCTCATCAAAAGCATATTCGTTCTGATATTTATCCACATTAGCTTTCTTCATTTCATGAGTTTCCATTTATTATCTCTCAAACCTCTCCAGTCTGGTTTCTTTTCACCTAACTCAACTGAAAATATTCTTGACAAAGTCAACAAAATCTTTCATGATGTAAAATTCAATGGTGCTTTCTCTTGCACTCTCTTACTTGTCCTTGCCTATAGCACAGTTGATTTGTTTTGGTTTTAGTGTTCCTTTGTATTCAGCAAGAACACACTCTCCTGTTTTGTTTTCCTTTATTATTAGATGCTTTAAATAAATCTCTTTTGTCTTCTACTTTGTAAATATTGAAATTTTTCAGGACTGAATGTTTGGCCTGCCTCTCTTCTCTGTTTACATTTTCTCCATATGTCATATCATCCAATACCATGGTTGTTACTATCATATTTCACTCATTATCACTTGATCTTTGGTGGAAATTTTGCATCCAAGCCGGTCTCTGACACTAGTGGAAGCTTGTGAAACCTTTAGGAAGTGGAGCCTAGTGGAAGGAAATTTGGTCATTGGTCTATACCCTTGAAAGGGAATTGGAACTCGGGTCTCTCATCGCTTTCTCTCTGTAGGCAAGCCACCATATCGTGGGAAGTATTGTTCTATCATGTGCCTCTCAATATGAGGTTTTGCCTCCCCATAGGACCAAAATGATGAGGCCTAGTAAGCATGGAATAAATCTCTGAAACTGTGAAGCAAAATAAGTCTTTTATTTCTCAATTTCGTCTACCTCAGATATTTTCTCATGGCAATGTAAATTGACTAACACACCATTGACCCCAAAATATTTTTCTCTAGCCTATTCTATTCTACAGAATTCTTGATTCATGTCCAACTACCCACAGATATCTTCATTTGGGCATTTCAAATCTCCCTCCTACATGAGTAATCTACATTTTGTTAAAAGCTGCTACTCATGTCAGAAATTCAACAATGGGCTTTCTTTTCATCTACATTGCAGTATTCTTTATTAGGCCATCATTATTTCCATGAGTACTATGGCAATAACTATGTACCTGAGCTTGACAGCATTATTGTCTACATATTACCAAAAATATTTTAAAATTAAGTAAAATGACTGTTTTAATATAAATCAAATCTCACTCCACTGCTGCTTACATTCTTAAGTAGATTCCCATGACCCTGAGGAAAACATCTTATCCATGTCCCACAGAGCCTAAGCTTTATATCTCCAGCATCAATTTTTATCATTCTTCACACTCACTGTACTCAGTTTTATGTAAGTTCTTTGAACATACTGAGGTCTTTTAAGTGCCTTTCCTGGATTATCTGTGCTTAGAATTCTTTTTTTCAAACTCCTCACAAGCTACTTCCAACTTGTTTTTTCAGGATTTCAGTGAAAAATTGGATCGCTAGTCATGCCTTTATTGATGACCTTACTTACACTGAGACTTTCCAATTCTTGTTCTGACATGTTCTCAAAGGGTATGCTCCTCATGTAAACTAACTTCAAGTTTTAATTAGCTCGATTGTGTGATTTTGCTTGCCACTTCCAATAGAATATGTGCTCTGTGAAGGTAAGCATTGTATATGTCTATCTCTTTGTCTTCAGGAGTTAACAAAGTATCTGGCATATCAGATGGCTGAATAATGAAGTAAATTTTGTATTCCAGCATAGAAAGTATATCTAAAAGTATACTTCCATTAAGTATATTTGTCTTCTGCATTTTATATTTTCTTACCAGTCTAGTTGTTAATCAGTATGTATGATAATTAACTTTCCAATGACATATTAGATAAATCCGATGCTGGCAAGAATTTAAAAAAAGATGGAGGGGAAGGGGAAAAAGAATTGAGTTATGTCGTGTACATGTACCAATCCCCTAAAATGAATGTAATCATTACTTTTTAATAAAAAATTAAAAATCTGTGTGAAAGCTTACTAAGGTTTTTTATTTATTTATTTATTTTTTAAGACAGGGTCTCGCTTTTTAGTCTAGGGTGGCCCTGAGCTCACTATGTAGCCCAGGCAAGCCGTGAACTCAGCAATCCTCCTGCCTCTGCCTCCCGAGTGCTGGGATTACAGGCGTGAGCCACCATGCCCGGCCTTACTAAAGTTTTTTAACTTGACTCTTTGGGTGATGATGCAGAGGAGCAAGGCTTAGCTCCCAACCTGAAACGCCAGTTCTTGTTCTCTAAAAATTGAAGAATGAACTTTAGGAACAAAATAGGTTTAAGTAGGAAAATTTTATTGAGAAGGAAAGCTTCTACTAAGAGAGGCAGAAGGGGGAACCAAGAAAGGTGGGTAATCCACCCATCTCACGTTTTAGAGGATTTTTATGGAACAAAGTCATGAAATGAGACAGGCTCAAAGTGGGGACTTCCAATAAAATTTAAAAGAAATGGGCTAACTTTAGTTAACCAACAGGATTACAACAAATACTCTTGCTTAAGCAATAATGATCACATGGGGTCCAATGAGGAATCAAGTCGTAGAGGGTCTTTCTTGTCAGGAGACTCCTCTAGGTGGTCCAAAGTCCTGGCTCTCTATCCAGGAAATTTGCAATTGCTGCATTTCCAGGGAAGGGGTGGATCTCCATCCTGGGAGAATGAGGCCTGCCGGTCACTGCTATCTGGGAGTGTAGTTTTTCATTGATGGTGTTGACTTTTGGTAAGGGTTTTCTCGTTTGCACGTCTTTCAAGGGCCTGTCCTATCTATCTCCCTGCCATATGTCTAGCTAGCTTTTCCTATAATAGACTATCGAGAAGTGTATATACAAATGGAATGAGTTATAAAGCAGAAGAAAAAATGAAGTGCTATGAGAAATGGAGCAATAATAAGTTAATTGTTGTGAGAGGAAAATCAGGAAGGTTTGGTGGGCAGATGGCATCACAAATCCACTTACAAAGATAAATTTCTACATGTAGAAATAAAGGGAGTCAGTGAAAAAGTACACGTTATCCTTGAGTAAGAGAATTGATCCAGGGAAGTTTGGAGAATGAGACATATGGCATGCTTAGTGAAAAGTGAATTGGGAAAAGCATTTGGGACAGATTGTAAAGGTCATGAATGCAGAGCTGTAACATGAACCAAAGAGGGAAGTAAAGTGGTAAATTTTTAAATCTTCTTTTATGCTTTCTAGCAAAGTTTCTCTTCAGTTAATGTCCTGTTTTATTCCTCACTTCCCCTTCCCTAGTTTTAGTCCTAGTTCCCTTTTGCCTGGACAATTCAAATGACCTCCTAATTTAGCCCTTTTCACCTTTTCTCTGACCTCCCACACCAGCTTAATATTTCTTTTTTTAAATTGAATTCTTATTGGTATATTTTATATACATCTCACAATCACACATAGCATTGGAAAATTTGTACCAGTATATGACATGTTAATTCTCATTGTTACCCACATCCCTACCCACCCACACCACCCCACCCCCTATATACATGCTCTTTTATTTTCTTTCAGAATCATTATTTATTCCTTCCCCTCATTATGTTCCCACACCAAATTTCCTTTGGAAATTTCCCATTCTGCAAAAACTGTCATACTTTCTAGAACTCATTTGCATTTAGAGGTGCTCATATCAAAGAAAAGATCAGGTATTTGTCTATCTGTGATCTATTTATTTCACCTATCAGTGTGCCCTCCAGGTGTCCATTTGCATGTAAATGAATGAATCTTGTCATTCTTTATGGCAGAATAATACTCCATTTTATTTTTTAAAAAAACACATCTTATTTATCCAGTCTCCAATTGATGGGCATTTGGGTTGTTTCCAAGATTGAGTTATCATGAACTGAGCTGCTATGAACAAGGGTGTATATCTGTCTTTCCAATGTGAATATTTCTTTTTTTAAACTGAATTTGTTATTGGTACATTTTATATACCGTTCACAATCACACTCAACATTGGGGAATTTGTACCAGTATATGACAAAAGTTAATTCTCATTTTTACCCATATCCCAAAGCACTGTTCCCGTGATATCATGTCCTTCAAAATTCATCAATCATTCTATATTGCCTACTAGGCAAAATCCAAAATTGATAATGGGGGTACTTTCAGCTCCTCCACTTCACCCAAATGTTAGGCTTTTAAAAAGAGTTATAAATATATTAGTCAACTGGAAAGAGAAACCTTTTCAGATTTCAGAGTATAATTTCTAAAATGTATCTTTTTAAGTAATTACTGCCATTTTGTGAAAGCATAGAACAATAAATCCTTATGCAAGTATGTTTCCAAGGAAGTGACCTGACATCATGTCACCAATAAACTATGTAAATGGCACACTCACATGCAAAGTTGAATAAATCGATCACCTACTAAGCCTTGAATACATACTCTTGTGTATGACCCAAGCCTGTAACACATAGGAGAAAAGCAATGAATTGGATAAAATATTCACTAAGAGGCAATATATTGAATATGTTGAAAAAAAAGACTTGAGTTACTGTTTTCAACTGAAGAAAAGAACACTTTTGCATTTTCCTATACCTAACACAGTGTTCCCTTCTTCCACAGATATCAGATTGAAGCTGTGCAAATGTACTGTATACTGAATGTAAAACGTGCTAATTCTTTGACAAGCTACTTTCTCGATGGCATTAAAGCTCATCTTACTAACAAGGCTGGATAAATTCTAAAGTTTCCTGTATGATCGGTTTGGGATATTTGAAAGGGAAAACCCACAGAAATTAAACTACTTTGAGTTTAGCACAGAAAGGGAGATTAACTCTTACAAGCATGATCCATTTGTAATGAGCTTGTGTGCTTATTGTGGGACCCTAATTGAATCTAAATTGCCTCCATATTCTTCATTTGTTTCCTGTGTTTTGAGTGTCTTATATAAAAATATCCTAGCCATTTCTAGAAACTTGTGAGACATTTCGCATACATTTTTTCACAGCAGTTGTATGTCTTATACTTAAATCTTAAATCCATTTCTAGTTGGTTCTTATAACGGGTGAGGAGTAGGGATCTAACTTCACACTTTGGCATGTGGAAACCAAGTTTACAAGCACAACTTATTAAGAGACTACCCTTTCTCTGCTGTGTATTCTCAACACCTTTGTTCAAATTGGCTGACTGTTGACGTGTGAGTTTACTCCTGGGTTCTCTATTCTGTTCTACTGGAGTGTGTGCCTGTCATTATACCAACACTATGCTTTCCTGACTGTCATAGCTTTGTAGTGCAGCCAGTGGAATAGCTCTTGCTTTGTTCTTTTTGGAGAAGGTACATGGCTATTTGCAGATTGCCAATGGTTTCATAAGGACTTTAGAATTTTTTCCTATTTCTGTAAAGAAAGTCATTGATTAATTGACATGGATTGCATTAAATCTATAGATTTCTTTTGGTAGTATAGACATTTCAACAATATGCTCTAAAAATTAATTGTTTTAAATATTTTATTGTAGTAATAGAACACAATACATAAAATTGATAATGTGTAGTGAGGGTCTTATTCTAATGATATATTTAAAGATATGCAGTGGGTAGGGATATGGGTAAAAATGAGAATTAACTTGTGGCATATACTGGTACAAATTTCCCAATGTTATATGTGATTTTGAGATGTATATAAATTGTACCAATAAAGAATTCAATAAAGGGGGGGGTAAACAAAAAAGAATTCAATAAAAAAAGATATGCAACTATATTTGGAGTTTCTTTATAGGAGAAGTTTATGAGATTTAGGAAGATAAGCCTATAGAAAGCCCAAACTGCTGTAAATGGAGCTTAACAGGTCATTTTGGTGGGGCTCATAAGGTTGGAATGCTAATAGTAATGTGGATAGTAAAGAGAGTACTGATGAGATTTCAGATAGGAATGAGGACTCATTTTTGAAGAAAAGGCTATTCTGGTTCCAGCATGGAAAAGAATTTAGTTGAATTTAATTTATATCCTGGTGATAAATAGTTCATTTGGTAGAGAAAATCTAAAAGCAGCAAATTATTTAGGCTGTAACAGGGGTATCTTTTGATTTTGAAGCCAAATTTATAGAGTAAATTAGGAGAAAAAAATATCAGAATGGACACATTTGAGAAGTTCTAACCTGGCTGGAAAAGAAGTATGAGGTATTGTCAAAGTATTCAGTGAATACTTAATTTCCTTAAAGTATTAAAAAAAGTATTGTAGTGAAAGATACAGTCATGAATCCTCCTCAAACTCTTACACTTTTGTCAAACAGTTATCTCACAGTTATTGCCACTTTCTGAAACACTCCTAGAATTCCTCTTTCTTGAGCATCTTTAGTTGCACTCAATGGTGTCTCAGTGCCCTGAATTTATTCAAAATATTTACCTTTTTATTTATTTATTTATTTAGACCTAAAACATAGCACTCCACTTCTGGTTTCCAAAAAGCTCATATCCATTTCATCATGCCACACCCTGAATGCTGAGCTGCCCTGAAATTTCATCCAACATATTAGTCAACCACCCTTAATTTCAATAATACTTAAAATGTCAGGACATAGGGAAAAGTTAGAAAAATTTTCTACCACAGAGTAATACACATGACTTCTAGTCCAGTTGCTGGTGGAGTCCTTGTTATGAACTGAGACTTTCTAAATATGGCCTTTATTGTCATATTCCTGTCAGCATTCAAATCTTCTGACTTCTTACAGAATTTCACATCTAGTGCTGCTCATAACATTTTACACCTTCTCTCACCTGCATCTCCAGATCTTTTCAACTCATCTACGAAGTATTTCTAAATGCTTTCAATCAACATACTATATATTATTTTTTGAGACAGGGTCTCGCTTTGTAGTTCAGGCTGGCTCTGAGCTCTCACTATGTAGCCCAGGCAAGCCTCGAACTCAGCAATCCGCCTGTCTCTGCCTCCCAAGTGCTGGGATTATAGGCGTGAGCCACCATGCCCGGCAACATACTATATTTTTTCTAAAATAAGATGAAATAGGATTTATTTTCAGAGGATGTCTTATTTTTTCATGTAAACAATCTAAATTTATTTATATATAAGAATCATGTACTCATGTACAAAATATACACCTTTTCAAATACAGTAATATCATCTTCTGAAACATTGTTGTAACTCTCCAAACTCCAAATTCTGGCCTGAATTTCTTGTAAATCCATTTCCTGTATAAACATTGCCCGAATCTCTCATATCTAGCAATATAGCCCTCCTTGACTGAACACTTCTTGTCCATGCTTCCTGCTCACAGCGCACTGGGAACACAGCTGTCAGTGAAGTTTTCCCATGAATTCTTCACATAAGTCATGACCTCTTGCAAACTGGGCTTCACAAAGTTTCAAATAAATTGAGTGTTAACTGAGAACTTATAAGGCAAGAGTGGCAACAAAAAAATGACAGTTAAAAATGATGGTCCACACAAAAGCTACAAGAAATTTCAGGCACAAAAATTCAAGAATTTTTTTTTAATTTCATATGAGTGCATTAAGCCTGTCCACTACAAAACATGATGTTTTGAGTTATGATGATACATATTACACAAACGATGTTTAACGGTTATCAAATACACACATTGTTTGGTATTGCATCTATACTCTGATGGTCATTTGGCAGTAAGTCTGGAGTTCATCTGTTTACCTAGGCACCTCTCATCCAAAGGTACTCACTTGGTTATTTAAAAGTAATTATAATTTATATTATCATTTATTTTAAATAATATCAATAATATTTATGTATATATTACTATTATTATTTTTAACAATACATCTGTTGTGTGTTGCAATGGATGTATTAAATGCACCTATCGGGCTGACAGTACTTACCAGGACTTATATTGGGGGTAGGATTATATTGCAAACATCCTGAAAAATCATACAATGGCTATTTTCTGGGAAGGTCTTATTTTGGGGAAAATATGGTAGTCAGGTATAGTCACAGCAATGACCCTACTTCTGGTACCAATTTTCTGAGTCAGTTCATTTCCCTTTCACTGCAATAAAATACTTGTCATCTAGTAGAGGAATGGTTTATTTTGGCTCACAGTTTAGTAGGTTCAGCCCATTGTTGATTGGCTCCAAGGGGAAAAAAGAATGGCAAAGTAACATGGTGGAGGAAACATGTTCAATTCATAGTGATCAAGAAGCAGAGAAAAAAAGAGGGGAGTGAAATATATGACTAGAATAAACCTTTCCTGGCCACACTTTTGATAACCCATATTTTCTAACCAGACCTCACCTCTAAACAGACAAGAATAAACCTTTCCTGGCCATACTCTTGATAACCCATATTTTCTAACCAGACCTTACCTCTAAACAGCCCATTCAGCTATGAATTGATCATTGTACCACTCCATTGATGAGCATAGTGCCTACTATGTCCCAATGAACTTCCAAATACTCCACATTTTGGAAGAGATAACATATCTAAACCATATGCAGCACCTTATTTTCTAAAGATATTTGTGGAATGTACAATGAATGCTATATTTAACATAGTGTTTTAAAATCATTGCTTCACTCATTTATCATTCATGTATTTTCTTAAGAATTTAACATGTGCCCTCTTTTGATTCAATATCCTGTCACATTTTTCACACACCCTTACAGAGCTTCATATTTAGTTACTAAAACACATATGCCAAAAAAAGACAATAGCATTATAATTAGATCATTGAAATAGAAAGATGGAGGAGGGAAATTTTAAAAAGGCAGCCCTGGGGGGGGGTCTACTATTTGAAGAAATTTATAGAGTTCTGTAATGTGAGTAATATTTGGTGCCTACTAATATATTTACAGAATAAGCATATAAATGGATGGGCACCATCAATGGAGGAATCTGCATGAATTGTGTTGTATGTGAGAGAATTTATTGAAAACTAGGCACTTAGAGCCTTCCTATTGATGGAGGAGAAACTTAAGCTGTGTTTAAAAATATACCCGATGAGTAATTGAATTGATCTTTATCAGAGGCCCAGTTATCTCTAGTTACAAACAGCATTTTCATTTCTATGAAATTTTGAAATGATTTGGAGTCTATCATCCAATATAATGAGCTGAATTATACTCTCTCCGCTTCTATTTCTGAAATATATTACCGTTGATTATTGTCAGTGAAGTTGAACATATGGTCCTAAAATTGCTCTAAATTATTTTATACATTTTCTGTTTTATTATTATTCATCTGATACTTTGAATGAAGTAGCATATGGCAGTTAATTCTCTTCTTGAGTCCCTCGTGTGCAGTATTAAGGCAATTCAATGAATCATATATTTCAGTTGTCTTTTATAGGTAAATTATATCTCTTACAGTCTGTAAGTAGCGACACAGAACAAACCATAAGATATATTTCAGCATAAATGTTTTTTTGCTTGCTAAGAAGGATTTAGAGAATGTATTTAAATATTATGTGAGCTTTCACAATAAATGCTTGAACTATTATTTGATTATGTCATATGTCATACATATAAAATTAATAATTATCATCTATAGTATATTATAATACAAATGGACTTAGTCACTTGAAATGGCATTTAAGTATTCTTAAAATACACTGAATATAATCATAGGTTCTTGACTGTGAAAGGGCCATATAAGATCATCTAGTAAATCCCTCTGCTTTTTCCTGAATTTCTACAGCATCCTCTGATTCACCTAGCTAGTACTATCTAATCAACCCTCTCCAAATCTAGTGGCTTTAAATAGTCAGCATATTACTGCTTATTATTCTAGGAGTCACCAATTTAGGAAGACCTGAGCAAGGCAGTTTTCCTAGTTTCACCTGGATTCACTTGTGAGACTAGTTTTTGGTGGTTTTATTATATAATGATGGCCTAATGTGGCCTCTCTTGTGTATCAGATGGTTAGAACTAGCTACTAATCACCTCTATAAATATATTAGCTTCATAGTACTGGGTGTTAGATGTTGGCTAAGTTTCTCTCCACATTGTTACTCATTTTTAAGAACATCATTTTGAACTCCAAATGACATGATACTATTTTAGTAATGTAGAAGTGTCTATGTCACATCTGTTAATATTTCATTGCTAAAGCAAATTATATGACTGACCTTATCTTTAAAAGGGAAAAATACATTTGATCTCGATGCGAGAAGAGCAAATGAGACTGCATTTAAGAATGGGGAAAAAAGTGTCTATTAAACTATCTCTCAAACTGTGGCTCCATTTTGGACTGATAATCTCCAATAGAAATAAATTTAGTATTCTCTAAAATGACATCTTTCACCATAGTTCAGATATGAAACTATGTAATATCTATTCTTTTGTGGTAGTTTTTCATTCAGGCATATAGCTACGAATATAAGTGATAGCAAGCAAGCATCTAACATCTTAAATACCAAATAGATTAGGAAAACATAATGTGTAGAAGAAATGTGACTTTTGCTGTCATGAACAACAGAGAAGAAATAAGAAAGCCACCTTTAAGGCTTATGAATTCCTTGAAAAAGTTAAGGCAACATGAGAGAATACACCAGAAGAACCCAAACTAGTCTGGAAGAGGGTGCCAGGGAACATGTATTTCATGACGTGACACAGGGCTTTGACATACAAAGAGTAAGGGAAAGAGCACAGTGGAGAAGTATCTAGCAGGCCAGTTACGTAGACTCTGGGGAAATTATTTTCATTTCATTTAATTGAGTCACAGAGAACAAGGTCTAATTTTATATAGTAGCAATGTAGGATCATAGTTAAGAGTATAGGCAGGCTCTTAAGTAAGAGGGACGTCTAAGAATACATACTCTACTACTAACTCTCTGACCATAGACCTGTTTCTACATCTGTAAAGCAGAACTAATATTAGTTACTTCATCCACTGTTAGTGAATAGTAGAATGAGTTTTGTAAAGAATTTATCAAGTCATTAACATATGATAAATGGTAAATAAATGGTAATATTATTTTATCAGCATTTTTATGGCCTGTTACTATTTTGTGTCATTATCTATAGATATTTAAAGATATAGACTTAAACTGAGTTTCCTTTTTTCATGATCAACAGTGGTTTGAATTTTTTGTTAAAAAGATTATTCAAAAATCTATCCTGAGTCTATCATGCTATGATGAAAGATAAACTCAATTGGATTTTTTTCTTTCTTGGAACAAATAAAATTAAGTTAGTATACTATCTTACATCTTCAGTATAAAATAACATATGATTTATTTTCTGATGGATATGTGTGTTTACCCTTGAGTTAAAATCACTGAATTAATAACATGCCTAGTCTTTTTCTCTGCAGTGTTCTTTCACATCAGTGATTGATATTTTTTTAATTTGAATATTTATTGCTACTATACACACACACACACATATCATGATCACACACAATTCTGAGAATTTGTACCAGTATATGACGCAATTTAATTGTCATTTTCCCATTCTCTCACCCACCCTAAAACCCCCACCCCCTATATACATGATCTTTGTTTCCTCTTTTTTAAAAATTTGAATCTTTATTGGTACATTATATATATATATATATATATATATATATATATATATATATATATATATATATATATAATGATCACACACAATACTGAGAATTTGTGCCAGCACATGACATAATTTAATTCTCATTTTCCCATTCCCCTACCAACCCTATACCCCCACCCCTATATACATAAGTTTGGTTTCCCTTTTTTATTACCATCATATTTTTTCTTCTCCTTGTTACTTATCCCTATATCCCATTTTCCTTTGAATATTTTCTATTTCAGAATATCTACCTTATATTCTAGAGCTCATTTACATCTTCAGTTTCTCATACCAGAGGAAAGATACTATATTTACAGATCTGTGACTTATTTATGTCACTTATGAGTATGTCCTGAAGGTACATCCATTTGAGTATAAATGACTCAAACTTATCATTATTCATAGCAGAGTAATACTCCCTTTTATAGAAAAAACACATTTTATCCAGTCTCCAGTTGATGGCCATTTGGGTTGTTTCCAAGATTGATATTTTTTAATTACCTAATTTGTGATCTGTCATTGTTCTTTAAAACAGTAAGTTTTTAAAAGTAATAGAAACTTCTAACTTTCTTCTAATGTAGTACATTTCCCATATTACTTTTCTTTACAGGAGACAGCAAATGTGCTTCCCATAGCCACCTCATAGGAAGGGCTTGTTGATTCAGTGAGGAGTGTTATGAACAGATAGCTTTCCCTTGCCTCTATCAGGGTTTGTCTCAGCTATGCAGAGGTTCTTCCCATAAAAGTACCATCCTAGTGAGTAGGTGTCATGGGAACATAGAGGCCCCAGCATCTGAGTCTTGCATGAGACATGCTGATGAGCCATTTTTGGTCCAGAGCCTTGTGTGTGACTGGCCTACACAACAGTTTTGCTACACTTTCCTCATCCTGTTTTCTCCTTTTGCAGCTGGTGATCCCTGTGAACACCCTGAGTGCTTAGCTCCATATCAGTGTCTACTATAGAAAATCCAGCCTGTAACATCTCTTGATATTTTAAGTTCACATTTATACATGAAACTTTACCTAGAATCTGGTCTTGTGATTTTTCCATCTTGGGTTCCAGTCACCATGGCCAATTTTGTGATGAAACCTGTCTTTATGTGTCCCAATGTCCATCTTTTTGTTGTGGTTGCTTCTCTAGATGCTTAGATAAATATATGGTCAATCTAGGGTCCAAAGTCTATGAAACTGGAGACATGTTTCTATGTTAGGAATGATTTCTGAGTCCGAGAATGGCACTGTGGCACAAAGCAAGCTTTTTACATTGCATCACAGTTCCAGAAGATAGGGTTTGAGAACCTTGAAATTATCATTAAAGAGGGTCTGGCAGGGGGATAGGTAGTAGTTAGGGAGATGGGCCGATAATTCAATGGGATCTGCCTTTCTGAGTGTTGTCTACCACCATTAGCACAGTCAGTGGGAAGGCTTTCTTTTCCCATGTTCTGTATTGTCACCTGCATCTCTCTGAGTATAATTTTTCTGTGTCACTTATTAAAATGCTCACTTTGAGTGAGTTTTGTAAATTTCTGTAAACATCCCTGACACAGTAAAAATAGATAGTATTGAACAATAAAGCTATAGTCCTTTGTCTATGTCCAAGAGAATTCAGATAAAGCATGAAGTAAATTTTTCCTTCCCATCTAAGTCACTTCCCTAGCTTTCTCATTTAGAGGACCATCCATATAATCCTTGAAATTATTGACATGTTCCTTGTATTTTCATCGTTAACTACAGAGAGTCTTTCCAACTGAAAATAGCCCATGTCTCTCACACTAATAATGGAAAAAGCACTCCCTTGTTGTTGATTGTTTTACAAAAAAGAGTTTTTGTTTTTTGGTTTTTTAAAATCCAGTATATGGTCCCAGGGCATATTAAGTAACAAAGATTCTGAGTAGTATTTACCTTGGGACAGAAAGTCTGGGAGGAAGCCAGGCATGGGGGCTCATGCCTATAATCTCAGCACTCAGGAGGCAGAGGCAGGAAGATTGCTGAGTTCAAGGCTATGAGTTTGAGGCTAGCCTGAGCTACATAGTGAGCTCAGGGCCAGGCTGAACTACAAAGGGAGATCCTGTCTCAAAAAAAAAAAAAAAAACCTAAAAAAAGAAAGTCTGGGAGCATATAAACCCCAAAGAGGTTATTTCTCCGTACTACAATTAAATAACTTTTCTTTTCTTCTGTTTTTCTTATATTCTATATGTTAAAATTATAACATTATTGTAATTATTCTATGCTATAATAAATAAATATCATGAACTCCCACACTACACCTCCACACACACATATACATACCCACATATGTGTCTGGTCCTATTTGGTATACTTTGCATATTCAGAAACTAGAGTGAAGCCACGTGAAATTGAGACTTGTGCTATTTATGTTCTTACTACAAGTAACAGTAAGACAGGACTCCATTTTTTTCTTCTAACACCCAACCTAATGTTGTTTCTACTACCTCATGCTGGTGTTAAAGCCCAATGGAGAAAATGTCTTAAAGAATATCTTACATAACATTTCAGGATTCTCTTTGTCTCTGAAATGCTTGTCTTTAGGATTATTCTGAAAGCATCACTTATGCTAATAAAGTGGAAGAAAGACTACACATTTTACAAAAGAAAAGCTGGTACCCAGTCTTCACAGACACCTCCTTCTTTTATAATGAATATAAAAGTTCTTTGACTTTAAGAATGACCCTTTGGTGATAAGAACAATTCCACTAAACTCATGATTTCTTTCACCTGTTGACATTTTAGTGAAACAACACCCCTCAAGACAGAAGACCTAAAAACAGATTACTCAAAATCTAAGCAAAGTTCTCCTTTCATTCATTTAAAAACATATTGGTAAGAAATGGAAGGCCAAAAGTTTAGTGAAAGTTAAATAAGCAAGAATTTAGCTCCGCAGAGTTTATAAAACTGCTGAGCTGCAAATAAAACTGAACACATTGCAGCAAGGAAGTGATGAAAGTTATAAATTCCCTTCTCCCTAATTGTTTGGCTCACATCCCCTTAATATGCAATGAAAAATGTCTTGCTCTAAAGGCCAGGGGAGCAGTAAGTGAAAAGAATTCCCTTTAGAAACAAGGCCTTCCATTCCCTGCACTTGTCTTTCCCATCCATTTATTATGAGTGGCAGAAGTTAGCTGGTGATTGTTTACCCTCAGCAAACCATGAACAGATGAGAGATAATGTTATAGTTTGTGTCTAAATTTCCTCCCAAAGTTTCATGTGCTCAGACGTGGGGATTTGGGGAGATGATGGGACAACGGGTACGTGAAGTCTAACTGGAGGAGGTGGGACCGTGGGGACATGACCTGGAAGGGTATAGTTCTTTTCCTCCTCCTTCAGTCTCTCTTTGCTTTCTATGCCATGCTGTGAGCTGCTGCTTCTCTGTCTTGCTGCCCTGTATAAGCCATGACCTTCCTTTAAGTTATGGGTGTCTCAGCAACAAGGTGACTAAGACAGGTAGTTAGTTAATTGTGGCTTTGATGTAATTCTAATGCTTAGCATTCTACACAGTTCATGATAAGTGCTTAAGAAGTATATTAAGTAGTATTCTTTTACGGGAGGCGGGATCTCAGTTTTCGTAGTTCAAGCTGGCTCTGAGCTCACTAGGTAACCCAGGCTAGCCTCAAACTCACAGCAATCTAAACTTTGAAGTTCTGCATCTAAACTTTGAAGTTCATGAAGCTTGACTTCTGCATCTTCACACTTCCCCACTTTGTGACATGTTACCTAAAGTTCCTTCATACTCCAGGGTCTAGTCATATTTGTGTAATCTGTCCTGTTCACTCATAGCTGCCCTTTACATCAAATATTCTTTTTGTTTGTTTGCTTTATTGAGAGAATGTCTGTTCTGTAGTTCAGGGTGGCCTTAATCTCTGTGTATCCTAGTCTAGCCTTAAACTCACAGCATCTTTCTGCCTTAGCCTCCCAAGGGTTTGGATTACAGGTATGTGCCACCCCTCTTGGCCTAGATATCCTATTTTGAAAAACTCCTGGGACTCTTCCTAGCACACTTTGAAATGTTTTCTCCCTCTAAAAGCATTCACATTTTAACCAAGAATTTTAGAAAGATGATGATTTCTGAGGTCAAAGAACCCTTTCTATGTTTCCTATTGCTTACAATTTTCTTGATTATTTTCATCAACAGTGCTTATGTTTGTATGGCATTTATGTTTACATAAAATTTATCAACTTTATAAAATTTGTGTTTGGTGTTTTCATTCAAATTTTGAGCTCTTTAAGCCAATGTTTGTTTACATTATTTTATCCTCTCCTTTCTTCCCCAAGTCCAATTATATGTACATATATAAGACTTCTGGACATTGTGCTATAGATCACTGATGGTTTAATTTTTTTCAGATTTTTCCTTGATATAATTTAGTTGTGATATATTTATTGCTTAAAGCTCTGATAGTACTTTTTGCTTAACGGTCATCCTTTATGTCCTTCTATAATATTTAAGTTTATGTTAAGGTTATCCAGTAATTTTTTTATTACTCTAGCTATATTTAGTTTTTTTAATGTTTTCTTATTTCTATTTTCATTATCTTTATGTTTTTCTTTAAATTCTTGATCACACAACAGCATTTTTACAATTTTTATATGTTCATTTTATCTCTCTAGCATTTCTATCTACTTCTACTGGCTGATTTTTTGCTAGCTGGGCTTACATTTTATTCCTCATGGTAGACTCTTGCATTCTCTATTTATTACTAAGCACTCAATAAGGCCTCTTCACTCTGCATGAAAACCCAAAGTTTTCCTATTCCTGCATGTGGTTTAGGAATCACTCATTTTATAGGGTCCTCAGTTGTTCTTTGTTAATCTTGTAATTTTATCCATGGGGGATGCAGTTTAATTTTATGACAAAGATTCAGCAGGAAACCATATCTTTTCATTCAACTATTTTTCATATTAGTTCCATCCTCTCTTAATGCTCTGCCCTGCAAACCACGCCTTATCCAAACTCTTCAAACTTTAATCTCTGTCTTTCTCTGTCTCTCTGTCTCTGTCTCTCTGTATCTGTCTCTCTCTGTTTCTCTCTCTGTCTCTCTCTGTCTCTCTCTCTGTCTCTCTGTCTCTCTGTCTCTCTCTGTCTCTCTCTCTCTGTCTCTCTCTGTCTCTCTCTCTCTCTCTCTCTCTCTCTCTCTCTCTCTCTCTCTCTCTCTCTC
>PVIC010019344.1:0-30624 GCA_004025085.1 Thryonomys swinderianus | reverse complement strand
AAATACACCTGATCTAAATCTTCTCGGATCACTTCTGTCTTCCACATGGACCTTTTCTTTGGGTATCTTTTTTCTTGGATCCTCCACTGGTGATAGGTCCTAAAGCGCCGAGCAGTCCGGGTGAAGCGAGGTGCTTAGCTGGTTAGTTTTACTAACGCTACAAAAGACGCGTAGTCAAGACCTGTGAACACCCGCCTGTCCCCTCACCTCGGAGACAGAAACGCGAAACTCATCCGCCGTCTTAACGTGCAGCAATGAATGGCGCTAAGTTTTGGTGCATTTCATCTTTTTTTTTTTTTAGAAGTTATAAAGAATACTTTGTTATTGACTTTGGGGGGTTTGATACATCTCCATGGTTACAAATGAGCCTTTCATCTTGCAGCTGCATCGCAAGTGATTGGTCCCTTCTCCTGATTCCCCCATTACTCAGCACTTCCTGCCGGGTTGGAAGAGGAAGCGTCCTGAGCAGGGTGCAAGCTCCTTCTGAGCGTCCAAAGCCTTTCATCGTTCACGATGTTTCTCTTCTTAAGATCGGGGCAACGGATTTTGCCCTGTCTGGGGATGTACAGTTTTGTGGCCGATTGCGTGAACTACACCCCCAGACTTCTGCCCGCTCTGTTCTTCTCTGGGCTCTGTGATTTCCACGTGCGGCTGCCCCGGCTCTAGGGGACGCCTTTGTCTTTCTTCTGTACAAAACATCATTGTAATATAATCTGGACCACAAGTGCCGTTCTTGGACTCAGACTGGACATTTATAAAACTCCTCCTGTCTGTGGTCAAATCACCAATGAGAAGCGGAGGCCGACACCCCCCTGCCGTGTGGCTAAGGTGCTGCCACCTTTCTTCCTCCGCTGTTTCCATACCGACTTTTATAGGGACTTAGCTATCCAAAGATCAGCAAAATTTCCCTCAGTGTATGTTATGAATACCTTTGGCTTTATCTCATCGACCCAAATTATGCAATCCATACAAATGAAAATAACTTTAGTCAAGCTGAATAAAACAATCTCTTATTTAGGTTTTTTTTTCAGTTTCTTTAGAAATAATATTACTATTTACTTGCTGACGGTGAAGAGAAAACACATGAAGTTTGCGTCATCTTCCAAGATAGCTATAACACTGGGGCAAAGGATGGTTACTGAGGTTTCACGGGCCCTGAGGAGACCAATTTCAAACTTTCAAACATTTTCACGTACCGAGCGCACACACGCATGGGTGACGGTGGGTCAGCTTCACCCAGCGGACTCAGTGGCAGACAGGCTTGTATTTCATCTTCTGGTGCTTTGCTTCATGGTTCCGTTACTCTTCTGCGCGTGTTTCCCCACGATGCCCGCATCACTGAGCGTAACAACGCTCTCCGCGTTCACAGGGACGGCCATGTGGACCTGAAGCGGGTTAAGGGAAGCAGGTGCCAAGGTCTAGGGAGCAGAAGAGGATCTCCAGGAGATGGCAGCAGGGTGCCAGGCAGTGCCACTCATGCCAGACACCTGAAGGTGGCTGCTGAGAGTGGCACCAGGGCCTCAGTTTGTCAAAAGGGCTCTTCACAAGGGAGTCCCTAGCACAGGAGATGTGTTTGAACTATCCCGAGGCAGGGTTAAGTGCTAATGGTTGCCAGGCAGGAGCCAGGATGAGAGGGGTCACCGTCAACCCAGGGCCAGCGTTTGCCAAGGTTGTTCCCGTCAGTGGCCTTCACGGGGGACGTAGGTCCAGGACAAGAAGGACAGAACAAGACGGAGGTCAGGAAGCTCGTCAGGCGGCGTGAGAGGTGAGACCTAGGAACCCAGTGTCTCACAAACAGAATGTGAACATAAGTGCGGGTGAGGGAAACCCAGGGAATGGATTGGGCCCCGCGGGGAGGGAGTAACTGTGGTTGGTTGAAGTCAGGGCTCCGCCCTTTTTGATTCTTACAGGGCCTTGGCCCAGGGAAGGCTGATAGTCAATTTCTGGCGAGCCTGGCATCTCTTCATTCACATGTGTAGTGAGCACCTTCTATCTCTGAAGTCAGGACCCTAGTCAGAGGGACAAGGAGATGCCATCAGCCCCATGGTGCCCATCTGAATGCACGTGACTCAGCATCGTTTCACCAAAAAAAAAAGTTATTGTACACAGTGACTGTAATGTTATTATATGAATGACCATAATGTTCTGTGGAGTTAGCTTGGGATTTATTTCTCCAATATAAAATATCTATCTGCTGGGCATGGTGGCTCATGCCTGTCATCCCAGCACTCGGGAGGCAGAGGCAGGAGGATTGCTGAGTTCAAGGCTTGCCTGGGCTACATAGTGAGCTCAGGGCCAGCTTGGACTACAAAGCGAGACCCTGTCTCAAAAAAAAAAAAAAATCCATCTGTGGAGTGTAAATTACTTGACTAAGGCGCCAACAGGTTTCTTGTGAAGTTAACTTAGCACCAATTTCTTGGAGGTCATTACCCAGTAATCTGGAAGAGCCATTTGTACTCCACGCCAGCTGAGTTGCAAGACCTGGGCCTGACCACAGCGAGACACAGCCGGGGGCATCACAGAGAGCACAGGCGACCACTCACTTCCTGTTTTGAGCAGAGCTCTGCACACGGTCGCCTGACCTGGCTGCCTTCGAGGGCCGAGAGCGGGCCGGAGAAGGGGTGAAGGTGCGTGCTCCTGGACTGCCCCTCCTGGAGCACTAGGTCTCTCCCTTGCTTCCCACACCCTAATCCTGGCCTTGAGGAAAGGCACAATTTAAAGCCAGAGTGGCAAAAAAAAAAAAAAAAAGATTGGACTTCACCAAGTCTTTCTGCGTCTCCAAGGGAACGTTTTGTCATCCCCATCATCTGGCTTGGTGAGACCATGTGTGAAACTGACCCCCAGCTACACGATGATCTTTGCAGTGAGCTTATGTCGGCCCATAAGAAAGGGCAGGTCATCTTGCATGCTTTTGTTTGAAAGAAAACTTTCCACTGTACACTGTTTGGCATGGCAGCGATGCCTACTCCAAGGTTGTGTCTCACAAAAAAAGAATCACTTTATAGTCAAAGTGATGGAGAGTTTTTCTAGCACCTTCTTAGGAAACCAGCAAATGCTGCTGTCCTCGGTAGTAAAAGGCATAAGAGCGGCCCCACTGTCAGCCTCCCTTCTCCCCAGACGAGGCAGCAGAGACTCACTCAGAGAGGCCCTGGAACCTCACCGCACCCCACACACAGGAAGCCATGGCACCTACCTTTAACCTCATCACTATTTCTCTCTTAACCCCAGAAGAAAAAGAAGATAGGCGCCCCAAAAGCCGGAGAGTGTGGCTTCTGGACACCACTTAAAAGCCAACAAATCATAATTATTAACAGTAGAAAACATGGTGGCTTTAAAAAAAAAAAGTTAAAAGGGTAGAAAAATAGATTGAGTTTGGTTAACAATGAAAAGAATGTAAGAGTTTGCCCATGCAATTTCAACTGGTAGAAAAATACCGGGAAATCAATTTTTCTGGAAAAAAAAAAAACCTGTTGACTTTAGTGATAACTCAGATGGCACTCAAGTTATCTCAACTGTAGGTTTGGAAGATAAATAAAAGGTAAATGATTACTCTAATTCTAGTTAGATGTTTTTCAGGGAAATGCCAGACACTGCAGAGAATCCTGTCCTGCTAGCTCTATCATTACCTTTGATACCTTCAGAGCAAGCTGAGTGACTCTTTAGACAGAAGGAAGGGGAGAGGTGAACCATGTTCCATTGAGCCACATGGTGAGCTTGCTGGGCCCTGGACACAAATATTTTTCAGCAGAGCCATGACCTTAACCTTGAAGCTTATCCCAAGGCCACTAGAGTCAAATAACTCATGGTATCTTGTTAAATTTGTGCACTTTTAAAATCCAGCATATAGATTATTGGGATTGGAATGGGTCCTTCCAATAATAACTTGATATTTAACATTCTTTGGATCCATTTATATTTTCTTTTTTTGAGATAGGATCTCGCTTTGTAGCTCAGACTGGTCCTGAGCTCACCATGTAGCCCAGGCAAGTCTCGAACTCACAGCAATCCTCCTGCCTTTGCCTCCTGAGTGCTGAGATTACAGGCATGAGCTACCATGCCTGGCATTGTGGTGTGTGGTACTGATTTCTGGTGGGCATGAGTCACCACACCCGGCATTGTGGTATGTGGTTACTGGGGATCGAACTGGGGACCTTCCACTTGCAAGGTGGATGCCGGAACCACTGAGCTAAATCCTTGCCCCCATGGATCCATTCTTAAAATATACTCTGGGCATGCTCATTAACTTCAGAACGATTTCTTGGAGGCTTACCACTGTGCTAGGCACTGAGGAAAGGTATAAAATTGTCTTCCAGATGTTCACCACTGGGCCTGACTGCATTGCATCAGGACAGCTCCTGTTCACAGCTGAGAGGCGTGTAGGCTGCGTTTCTCCCCTTCGGCCCACATGAACCCCAGGGGAACAGTCCCCGAGTGAGAAGTTTCTTAGTCAACCTCCAATGTGCAGCACTTGCCTCCTGCCCATCAGAGCGAGCCCTGTACCTCATCACCGAGTGGGGTGCCTCGGAGCAGCCTCCCCCACGGTGTAGACCCTTCCTCCGGTGTCAAGTCTGCTTGAGGACGCTCACACTCAGAAAGCCCTTCTGCTCCACAGCCCATCCCACTGTCGACTCTTCTAGCTCCTAGAGAGCTTTTCCTTCCACACCTGTTCCTTGTAACCTCACCATGGGCCCAGATTCTGCCTTAGGAGCCACACAGATGAAATCAACCACGCAGACTCAATGCCTAGTCTGTAGGCCGGACACATCCCAGCTGAATCCTTCCCCCTTCCCGGCTTTCACTGCCCTTGTTTTTTGATTACTGCTCATGTGGATTGGTTTTGAGATCATCTCATCCTGGTACTGACCAGGCAAGACTGGCTCCGGTATTTAAACAGTAGAAGGCGCTGTATGACCAGGTGCCAAGTTAGTTTTATAGCTATGGGGGGGGGGGGTGCACATATGTGTGCATACAAATAAGTCAATTACAGGATGGAAGTTCGCATGTTGCCACTGACAGGACAGGAGGTTTCTGTTTCCAGAAGCTTCTATGGGTCCTCGGAAGGATTAACAAGGAAGCCAGCACATAGGCCATTTGTCTCCATGGAGTGTTTTGCTAAGGCGTCTTGAACGTGGAGAGAGACAGGTACAGCCACTCGTGAAGACTTGGGAGAGGGGGCGAGGCTGCCCATTCATTTTGATCCTGGCAAGGTTCTCAGCAGGCAGCGTTTCTTTATCTTCAATGTTTGACCTCTTGACGACCTCTCGAGAGGTCGGAAGTCTGCTTCGGGTGCCCTTGTCCGAACCCTCAAAGGCAAGAGGATGCTGGAAGATGACCACTAGAAAGGGAGAGAGTGCACACCGCAGGCCAGGCCGGGAAACGTGGGCACTTCCCTCAGTCTGCGCTGCAGCTGTGCCACAGGAAGCCAAGTCCTTCAGTGGGTTGCGACACAGGCCGAGGCTCCAGGACTCAGGCTCTGGCGGAGACTGAGGTAGTGGGAAGATGGAAGGTGAGTGAGAGGGAGAGGGGCAGATGCGTGGGAGGCGGGGGTGGGTGGGTGGAGCATCTTAACTTAGCGGCCCTGTGTGTGGAATCAGGACGGACCCAAGTCCAAACTCAGGGCCGCTATTTACCAGGTATGTGATGTAACCAGAGGTTAAATCTTGCTGACCTTAATTTCCTCCCCTGTTAAATAGGAGCAACAAGGTCTGGCTAGTAGAGAAATGCTGGGGATCTAATGAAGCCTGGCACAGGGTAAGAAAATGCTTAGGGCAAGGTCTGGCATGGAGTTAGCTACCAGTAAAGGGAGTTCTCACAGCCCTAATCACACACTTGTACTGAGGGCACAGAGGTAAATACAGACTAAATCCAGTCTTTGCCTTCATGTGGCCTGCACACAGAGGCAGTGTGGCCCAGTGGCTAAGGGAAAGCTCTTTTGCTGTATTACTTTGGGCAGATTACATAACCCCTCTGAGTCTCGTTTTGCTCACCTGTAAAGAAAACAGTTGTAGCACATACTTCACAGGATTATTTAAAGCATTAAATATTGAACATGTGACATTCATCAGGTAAGTAGTTATATTATCCCTTACTAAGCAGTAACATAACAGGTGAAAATTGTAGGTACGTTGCTTTGCACTAATGTGCAGTCACATTAATGACAGGGCCGAATGTGGCAAGTTCGGGCAACCAGAGGAACCAGACAGAGAAAGGGAGAGAGCAGTGTTCTCGGAGAATAACCAACAGACCATTCCCTATTGCCTGTACGGCTCATCCGGGGAACTAAGACCTGCTCAAGGGTGAGGGCAGTAAGTGTAGGTCGGAGCGGCCGGTCAGGGCTCCGGATGCGGAGCACTCAGCCAAGAATCCGGCGAGGTAGAAAGCCGCACACTGAGCCCCGGAGCGCAGCTCAGGAAGGGGAGGAGAGAAGCCGGAGAGCTTCCGGGGAGGAGATTCGAACGGGCGTTTAAGAGACCGTGCTCGTCCGGCAGGACTCTTAGTTTCCCTTGGAGCCTACAAGGGGACTCACTGAAGCTGCTGTCCAGGAATGTGTCCCACGCAGGGGCACCGGGGTCCTGGCCCTAGAGGAGACTTTGCTTCGGGGAATGCTCTGCTACCACCATCTCGGAGTTCTTAATTTTTGTTGTTGTTGTTGTTTTGTTTGTTTTTGGGACAGGGCCTCGCCTTGTAATTCAGGCTGGCTCTGAGCTCACTGTGTAGCCCAGGCAAGCCTGGAACTCAGCAATCCTCCTGTCTCTGCCTCCCGAGTGCTGGGATGACAGGCGTGAGCCACCACGCCCGGCACTGTGGTATGTGGTATTGACTGCTGGTGAGCGTGAGTCTCCACGCCCAGCATGTATGTGGTTTCCGGGGATCGAACTCAGGACCTTCCACTTGCGAGGCAGGCGCTAGAACCACTGAGCTAACCCTCCAGCCCCCTTTCTTTTCTTTTCTTTTCTTTTTTTAACGAGGAGAGCTACCTTTCTATTTCACACAGTACATGCAAGTCATACAGCAGGGCCTGCTATCTCAAGTAGGTTGTGGTACAGGAATTCATAGGAGACGGGGTGGGGGGACTCATTTCAGCTGTGGGTGGGCAGGGGAGAGGAAAGAAGGATGAGAGGCCACTTTGAACTTGGTCCTGAAGGATATGGGCAGGATTTGGACAAGGAGAAACAAAACCATGGCTAGCCTGCTGGAAGAACTATGTTGGCAAAGTCAAGAGGTGGAGAAGTACGGACTATGCTTAGGGAGTGGTAAGAATCCTGGGCACTTGGACCCCTTGCTCCTGAGCTGCTCAGGGCAGTGCCACACTCTGCTGGCCTTTCCAGGGGGCCTTTTCCTCAAGCTCTTTCTTGGACCTTGTAAGCGCCATCCGCTGGTGTCTGCCCAATGAATACATTAAATTTGGCCCTGGTATCCAATGTCAGAGCCAGGAGGAAGAGAGGGCAGATCTCAACAAGAGTCAAATAGAAATTCTTGGTTAAAAATATGGCTGAGCCGGGCGTGGTGGCTCATGCCTGTAATCCCAGCACTCGGGAGGCAGAGACAGGAGGATTGCTGAGTTCAAAGCTTGCCTAGGCTACATAGTGAGCTCAGAGCCAGCCTGAACTACAAAGCAAGACCCTGTCTCAAAAAAAAATGGCTACTGAAATAAAGATTTAAAACATATACATTGGTCAAATAATAGAGCAAATACAGCCCAAGAAAGAATTCAACCGAGAATTCTTATCACCTAACTTGCCCTCTCTGTGTCTTTTATATCACGATTTCTGCATACCATTTGTACAGCAGACCAGGGGTAGATGTAGAATTCTGACTGGGTCTACATCTTCTGCCCCACTCTGCCTGACCCCACAGTCCTCAAACAGATGTACCCAGTTAAACCATGGTGATACTAGAGGTGAAATAAAAAGCCATTCTTTTTTTGAAAAATCTCAGTTTCCACTCCAACCTTCCTTAAACTTTGCATTTAAATCTTACTTCCATTAATGTGACACAAATGCCACTGTTTGCAGTAACATAGTGTGTTATTAGTAACATGCCCCTGGGCCGGAGGCTTAGCTCAGTGGTTCCGGCACCTGCCTCGCAAGCGCAAGGTCCTGAGTTCGACACTCGGTCACCACATACAGTGCTGGGTGTGGAGACTCACACCCACCAGCAATCAATACCACATACCACAGTGCTGGGCGTGGTGGCTCACGCCTGTCATTCCAGCACTCGGGAGGCAGAGGCAGGAGGATTGCTGAGTTCGAAGCTTGCCTGGGCTACATAGTGAGCTCAGGGCCAGCCTGAACTACAAAGCGAGACCCTGTCTCAAAAAAACAAAAAACATGCCCCTACACAATTTGTTGTGTTTCCCTTTGATTTACACAAATATTAAACTGTCATGTGATCAACAAGCTCTTGCTTGGTCGTGTACTGGGACATGTACAAGCTGGAACTCCCTGTCCTACTTCCACAGCACAGAGTGCATAGACAGCTAGCACAGTCCGTGTAGCCCCGGGAGATTAGACCCCCTCTGCCCTGTGGTTATTGATCTGGGACAGGTGGGAGAGACCACCTGCAGGAAGGCTGGGGACCCTCGGGCACAGAACCCAATTCCTGGGCATGGAGGCAGGGGCTGGAGCCTCTAGGGTCGACTGGAAGGGCGCAGTGTCTGTCACTTGGATTTGTCTCCTGGAGCAGTGTCTGAGTTCTCTTGCAGTAAGAACTGAAGAGGTGCTGCCCCGAGGTCTCTGTCCTGATGGTTCCTGACTGCTTGTGACGCGAAGGCATCATCTTCTAGTTTGCGCAAGACAGAAGTGGGCAAAGGGGACGTCTATTAGGGCGCAGCCAGCAGTGTCCAGGGAGAGGTAATGGTGTTCATGGCAGGCAGCAGCGTCCAGAGGCAGGTAGTGGTGTGGCAAAGAAGAGAGTGGTCCCCAGGAACAAACTCCACATCCTGGAAATGTTTAATTGTTCAACAATTTATTAAATTTATACTATTAATAACAGGGTAGGCAATGAGTCCTGAGCCATGTAGCGGTGCTCAGAGGCAGGATTGAGTGCTCTGCTGGAGAAAGTTATCCCCAGGGACAGGTAGCAGTGCCTAGGGCAGGAAGTAACATCCAGTGGCGATTGTCAGTGTCTAGTTCCAGAAAGCAGTGCTCTGGAGAGAAAGTGAGGACCAGGAATAGCTAGCCTGGCCCAGGAGCAGAAAACAAATGGCAGCAAGATCCTCAGGAAGCAGCAGAATCCTGGGTAATTAGTAGAACTCTGGGTAAACAGTGGAATTCTGGGTAATCAGCAGGAATGCTGGGTAAGAAGCGAGGTTCTGGAGCAGGTGATAAGATTCAGGGTTGGTCAGCAGTGCCTTAAGAAGAGTAGAGCCTAGGGACAGGCAGCTATGTTCAAGAGCAAGCAGGGATAGGCTGCCAAGGGAGCCCATAAAAGGGTGTAGTGCCCTCCTAGTCTTTACGTTAGTTGGTCACTCTCAGAAAACCATGTCCCATAGGGGTGGGGGGTTGTAGGGTGGGTGGGGGAATAGGAAAAAATAAGAATTAAATTGTGTCATATACTGGTACAAATTCTCAATATTGTGTGCAATCATGATGTGTATATATAATGTACCCATAAGATTCAAATTAAAGCCAGGCGAGGTGGCTCACGCCTGTAATCCCAGCACTTGGGAGGCAGAGGCAGGAGGATTGCTGAGTTTGAGGCTTGTCTGGGCTACATAGTGAGTTCAGGGCCAGCCTGAACTACAAAACGAGACCCTGTCTCAAAAAAAAAAAAAGATTCAAATTAAAAAAAGAAAGAAAACCATGTTCCCTCACTATAAATAGCTAATGTAGAACATGAGTCATGAACATATATGACATTCAACCAGAAGAAATTTGGTAGCTTCGTGGATAAGAAGGGATAGGAAATGGTTACTAAGACAAGTTTAAGCCAACAGACCATGAGTAGCAAGGCATGGTAGCGAGGGGGCGGCAGCACGGTCTCTTTGTAGGAAATCCAAAGCTAACAGTTCAAGGTTGCTGCACTCGGTGAGGCAATGGAGAGTCCAAAGGCAGGCAGATGTTCATGTGTCCTCCATCCACAGTTCAAACCTAAGTCCAGGGAGAAGCTATTGACTAGATAATCCCAACAGAGGTAGGGGGTACAGTGGGGCCTGCAGAGCATGGGGGCAGGGCCTAGGCCCCTTAATTTCCATCATCATTCCTTCCCTTTACCATGGCTGGTGTCTTCTAAGTGTAACATGAAGTGCCAGGTGACTGTCACTTTCCAGTGTCCCCTCTCCTTTTTTACACCCACTAGGCCATTGTGAACCCTGCTTCTGAGAAGTTTTAACCCACCTTCCTCAGTAAGCCACAACCCCAGGGAGGAGGCCATTTGTCTCTCATACATGCACATGTGCACACATGTGTGCCTTCCATTTATAGACCAGGCTATCTTGGGGCAGAGCCAGGGGTCCTCCTCTGGAAATAGGGCTATAATGACAATGTTTTCTTTTTTGCTTTCTTTTCTTTCTCTCTTTCCTTCTTTCTGTGAAGGAAATGCTTTCCCCAGTAAAGGGATTTTGTTAATCATTTGCATAAATGTGGCTTGAAGCTTATGACATTCGGATAAGCCAAGGAACAGGTCGTCTCTCAAAGCCTGAAGTCATGCTTACAGCAGTTACAAGTCACCTGATGCCCCGGCGCAACTTTGCATAAAGGGTTACACAGGAGTCTGCGAGTTCTGGGGGAGAATGTTACAGCTTGTGCTTAGATGTCCCCCCCAAAGCCTCACGCAGTCATAGATGAGGCTTCTTCAGAAGTGGCTGGATCTAGAGTGGGTGATGCTGGGATTGATTCAGGGCGCAATGCGAGGCCCAAGGGCAGTAGGATTAAGGGCGTGAGCTCTAGCTGTTCTCAGTGGTCTGGATAAAACACAAGAGATAGAAGACCCGGGGTTGTCCTTGTGCTTGCTCTGCAGTGGCTGTCTGCCCTGCCGCCCTGCCTTGGAGTCAGCCGATTATGGACTGAAACCTTTAGAAACTGTGAGCTGATTAAGCCTTTCCCCCCTTTAACTCTGGGTGTTGAGTATTTTGCCTCAGCAAGACGAGGAGGATGGGGAAAGTGACCGAGCGGAGGGAAGGGCTCCAGGACAGTCGCAGCACGTCAGTAAAAGTCTCCCCGTGAGCCGAAAGGGTGTTCAGCCAACACCAGGTCAGGACGGCCTTGTCGGGTGGACCTCAGCGACGGAAAGTGGTTAGAGCTCAGGGACCTGTTGCAGAGGGTGAGGTGCAGGCCCGGGCCTTCACCCCAGGCTGCCCTGGCTGGGCCACTGCTCAGAGGCTGGTCCGGCCTCCTTGGTTCCCCAGCGCCTCCTAGAGTTTGCACACGTAGCAGCTACTTAGGTGAATCGATCAACAGAGTGCGCTGTTTGCAGTGTATATTTTCCATTGAGAAAATTTGCAGTTCCTCCTACACAGCTTTTAGGCCAAATGGAAACTTTAAACCAAAGCCCTCTGCTTACTTGCACTCACTGTCTTCCCCTTAGTGTAACTTTGGCCACTTCCTCTGTGTACCAGAGACCACAGGCTTTCTTCTCCCCTGCCGGCAGAAACACTGAAAGTTCCTGCCTGGGACAGAAAGAAAAGCAGGGACTCCCAGACCTGGGTGTCAATCAAAAAGGGGAAGGAAAACAACACTAGAATAGACTCCCAACCAGCAGCAGTCGGCGGAAGTGTCCAAACAGACCTGTACCCCGCAGAGTGCTCGTCAGCGCTCCCGCCTCCATGGCGAGCGAGGCCTTCCGGTGTGGGGGCGTGCTCATGCCCGAGCTTCCGGTTCCGTGAGCAGCGTGTGGCTGCCCCATTCCCTGTTTTGTTGCCTGACGGTCTTGGAGGCTGCTCCTTATGTGGCCACCCCGTCACCCGCTATGGCAGTACCCGTAGTCTACGTACCCCTTCCGGACCTTGAAGGTTCTTCTGCCGTAAATCAGGTCTGATTTCCCCTCCCCAGAGTGCAGTGAGCCTCTGAAACTACCTCTGACTGGAAACCAGCAGCTAGACATGCGAGACGAGTCCGGTTAACTGATTCCAGCCCCCAGGCTCTGAGCTGTCCCCGCCGACAGCAAGGAGAGCAAAGTGCTGCTTTCATCAAGCCCAGTCCATCCTGCAGATTTGTGTCGAAGAAGTAAGTGCCGCCATGTTAACGTCCTGCACAGCAGGGACGTGTATTACATGTCACGGTATCCGGGACATCATCTCTGTGGGATCATGAGGTTTTCCCCCTGCTTCTTGCAAGGCTCTGGTTTCTCCTCCATAGCAGCTGAGAGCAGAAGCAGAGAATGATCCCTATTCCAGCCGGCATCAGGATTCCTTAACACACAGAGCACAAAATACAGAGGTGTTAACTCAGATATACAGCCGGTAGTTCACGGTGTGAAGGCGTACAGCTTCTTTCAATGGCTCTGGTGGTCAGATCTTTTATTTATCCAACTCTTCGTTAGTTACAATTATTCTGCCCACAGGATGTACCACAAGACCCTTGTGAAAGTGCTGGGCGACATGAGTCCAAGTGAAAAGCCAAGAGCGCTGATGTCCAGCGGGTGCTGTGGATGGAGCTGGCGTCACCCAACTGTCCCAGGGTAAGCTGCTTCCTTGACCCGAAACATCCTCCAAGAGCCCAAAGTTTGTTTGGCTCTCACGTAGATGAGTTCTGCCTCTCTGCCGGGACGCTGTGGACTGACAAGTGTGTTAGAGCCGCAGAAGCTCTACGGCCAGCACACATACGAAGCATGTGGCGTTCCCGCACTTCCTGAGATCCTGAACACCACAAAAAGTACTGCTTGGATCAAGGCTGAGAATATTGTGCCAGCAGAGCCCACCTCCCGTCCAGGACGACACTGACTAGCAGCATGTTAACCACCATGCGCGAGGCACGCACCCAACCAAGTGCCTCCGTTTGGTTCCCGGGGACAATGATCGCAAGCTGAATCCTCACACATTTGCTTGGAACCTTGTGCACCACGTATCCTGATCTCCCAGTTGAAGAGCCTAGCTTGAAGAAGAAGCAGGTTCAAGTACATGATTTATTTCTGCTGGTCGCCATAGTGGTCTCCACAACTGTTATTAATTCTCAGGAGCCATCTTTTCTTCTCTCTCTTTTTTTTTTTTTTAAAGTTGATTTTGTTATTTTTCTTTTTGGCAAAAATCAAGCTCCAGACCAAAACACAGCCTGTGTGGAACCTAATCTGCCTTGTAGGATGATGAGATTCTGAGGAGGGACAGTCGAGGTAGATTATCTGCGTTCGTGTTGAAAGTTACCACCATGTCGTTTACTTCCTAGCTTTACTCGGCAGCAATAACCAGAAAAGGACCTCAAAAAGTGTGGGACTGCAGGGGTGGTTCTACACCCCTCACGGTTATTTCAGCGCCATCTGGAGGTGAGTACTGTGTATTGTAGGTGGGAGGAATATAAAAATAATTTTCCCAAACCTTAGTACCACAGAGATACTAACTTGCTCCTTTTGCTTATCTGTCTCTAGAGAGGTATCTCAGGTGGAAGTGTTTAATTATTTAACAATTTATTAAGTAGATACTATTAATAACAGCATTTTACTGATGGAGCAATGGAAGCACAATAACATAGAACTACAACTTGAATGCAAGTTTTTTTTGGTTGTTTTTTTTTTTTTTTTTGAGACAGGGTCTCGCTTTATAGTTCAGGCTGGCTCTGAGCTCACTATGTAGTCCAGGCAAGCCTTGAACTCAGCAATGCTTCTGTCTCTGCCTCCCGAGTGCTGGGATTACAGGCCCGGCACTGTGGTATGTGGTATTGATTTGCTGGTGGGCGTGAGTCACCACACCCAGCATTGTATGTGGGATCGAACTCAGGACCTTGCACTTGCGAGGCAGACGCCAGAACCACTGAGCTAAATCTCTGGCCCTTTGAATGCAAGTTTGATTCTAGAACATATATGTACTGGCCACTGTGGTAGATAAAGCTTCCCATTTTCTTCATATTCGGTCAAAATAAATGACATCTGAAATATCAGGAGTAGAGTGAACATCAGTAAAAAATCATGGCAGACTGAGAGGGAAGATCTGCTTGACGATAAGAAACACACTAATGCTGAAGAAAGCCTTGTTCTCTGGGCTGGACACATCTCAGAATGCCAAGCGGGTACAGAGTTGCTGGACATGTCTGCGATGTCAAGGAGGGGAGAGGGGACGGGCAGTTTCCTCGGAGTCCCTGGATGAGGACTCCAAGCACCTGGACGTGACAGAGCTGGTCCCAGGACTCAGCATGGGTCCACTGAGAAGCAGCGGTATCAGAGGCGCCATGTTTCCTGACAGATTATATGGCTGGATTTCAGCAAGGCCTCCCAGCATGGCCTTGTGGACATGATAAAGAAATGTGGCTGGAAGATAAAGTAGTGATTTTCATAGAGGTCAATAGGACCTCACCCTGTTCTCATGACTGTGAACCTGCAAAGAGGGTCTTAGCAGGAAAACCCTTGAGTTGGCTTCAATTCTCGGGCAGCGCTTTTTCATTTATCATTTGTATGAGAACCTTACGTCTCAGCCAGCACAGTGTGCATATTGCAAGTGGAGAGGCACAGACAAAATACTAGAAGAGTGAACAGCAAGGCTCTCCGACCCTCGATAGTCTGGACCACGGTGCTGGCTCCAATGAAGGGGGTGCTGACTGGCCATGACTATCAGGCCTTTCCAAAGTACCAGCTATCTGCCAGGAGGGACTGCACAGCCTGGCTGAGGCTCTGGAGCAGCGCTATCAACGGAAGAACAACATGCGCTACATGTGTAAGTAAGCGTTGTGGTAGCCACATTTCAAACACTAAAAAACAAAAACCTTGGGTGAATTTTAACACACACATTTGTTTGGCTTTGCAGTACAGGGGATCGGCCCCAGGGCTGCGAGACGCTCTACCAGGGAGCTACGGGTGAGCTACATCCCTGGCCTTTTTTAAGACAGGGTCTCACTAAGTTGCCCGGGCTGATCTCAAACTCACAATTCTCCTGTGTCAGCCTTTCTGGTAACTGGGATTACAGGTATGCACCACACGTGGCTTGCTAGCTAGCTAGCTATTTACTTATTGATTGATTGATTGATTGAGACAGGGTCTCGCTTTGTAGTTCAGGCTGGCTCTGAGCTCACTGTATAGCCCAGGCAAGCCTCGAACTCAGCAATCCTCCTGTCTCTGCCTCCAGAGTGCTGGGATTACAGGCGTGAGCCACCACGCCCGGCACTGTGGTATGTGGTATTGATTGCTGGTGGGCGTGAGTCTCCACGCCCAGCATTGTATATGGTTACCAGCGATTGAATTCAGGACCTTGCGCTTGCGAGGCAGGCGCCGGAACCACTGAGCTAATCCTCCAGCCCACATGGCTTTTATTTTTAATGAAATACTTTTTTTTTAACCCCCCCCAATCCGAATGCTATTTTATAACATGATCAGTAGAAAGACTTAAAATATTTTATATTTTTTACAGTAAGTCTTCAAATTCTACTACGTATTTTATCCCTTGGTGCTCCTGTTCAAGTGCCCAAGAGTCACATATGGCTTCTGTGTGGGACTATGCTACTTTAGGGAATTTACACTAATTCCCCACTCTGTGAGGAAACTGCTCTCTACTTGTGTCTGTTTTGTTTTGTTTTTTGCTATGTAGCTCAGCTGGCCTCAAACTCACAGTGAGTTTCCTGCCTCAGCCTCCCAAACACTGGGATTACAGGCGTGAACCACCATGCCTGTCTTCATTGTCATTTCTAGATGGCTTCATTAAGAATGGCTATGCTTAAACTTGTTCCACTAATTTTTTATTTTCTTTAGGACTATAGGTTCTTTGGCATAGAAAACACCAGGAAAGCTGAATGGGCCCTCTGCCTGTATCCAAACCCAATCATGAGTGCTGGGGCCATTTCGATGACTCAACTACTAGAAATGTGAATCCTTCCCAGATGCGTTTTTCTTCTCTGACTTCCTGAGTTCTCAGATGTCTTTTTGTTTAGAAGTTGTTAGAAGACTTAGTAGCATTGTCTCTCAAGAAGCAAAACACAATTCCCTTCCCATTTCTAATGTCCAATCCAATTTTGAAATTCAGCTTGAAGGTCCCACATCCTTTCTTTTTTCCAGTGAGCTCTGAGCACCAGCATCCATCAGGCCAGAAATACAGCACTAACGATGGTGAAATTCAACCAAAGAGCAGGAAATAAACTCCAGTGAGTAATGCCTAAGTTAACAGATATTAAAAGCACATAAAATCTTGCATAAAATATCATCCTGCATTATCCCCATTTTGCGACTGAGAAAACTGCCTCAGAGAGGAGAAGCGGCTTCACCAGCGTCACAGATTGTCTGCGTCTGGGCCAAGCATCCTTCTGCCCTGTTCCATCACTCCTGGAATGACTTTTTCTCCCGGGTCTAAAGACACTGTTTCCTATTCTCCCCCGTCACTGCCTGGCACCCTGCCACAATGTTTCTCTCGTGAACTCCTCACAGTTTTTATCTACTCTCTGGCAGAGGCTACCTGGGTTCAAATCTGTGTCCTATCATTTGTAAACTGTAGACATAGCTCAGTCCCCTCCTCCATGAATGGTGGATAATAAAAAAATATATATCTCTCGTTTATATAACAGAGCTTAACTACACGAAGTTCTTGGAACAGAACCTGGCTCATGGAAAGCACTCAACAAGGTACTAAGTATTATCACTCAATAATCGTTAAGTTTTCGCTTCACTTGCACTTGAATACATACATGAAAACCTGTGGCTTAAAAGGAATATGCATGTTGACTACAACCTGTGAGGCCCTGGAATCCTTCTGGAACAATCTCGGACAGATGGATGTCTTCGATCCACCTGGACCTTGCTGCTGCCAGGGGCACCATTCCATCTTTGGAGAGTGCTAACTGCTAGGAAAGCAACGGGGAGTCTAGTCTGATGATCCTCCCATCATTCCCACCTTAACCTGTCCCTTTGGTTTGCTATAGAAATTCTATGGAATGTTCGTAAGAATCTTTATGTTTTGCTTCAGATGAGACACAGAGAACTGAAATTCAGGGTCCAATGATGAAAGGATATCTTCCCATCGTGGCCAGCCCATAATTTAGAATTAAATCACAGGCTAAAAGGAATGACAAAGCCCGTTAACATTTGTCATTGCCTTCATGAGATCTTTCTAGCCAAGGACAGTAACTCTAGCTCTTAGCATCTTGACTGGCCTTATCTAAATACTGGAAAAGTGGAAATAATGAAAAACAAGTCCAAATAATGATCAAGAATTCTGAGCTAAGATAGAGAAAAGGGGAAATGTGGGTAATCATTTCTAAGAGACTCTCAACTAGAGCCAATTCAATTCATAATGAAAGTTCCATGTACACAAAGCCTGCTAAACCTGGGTAAGCATTCACGTGGTTTCTTTTACTGTCTAGTAGTAGCACTGGCTGCTGTATTGCCAAAGGTCAGGACATTACCGGAGACACACTGATGGCTGGAAGGCAGCTCCACACAAGTTGCACCAAAAGGACTAAAACACTCAGTACAGAGGCAAGGTACAAGAGAAATAGAGAGTCATGGGAAAGCGAGTACAGTTCAAGAGCCAAATGCACTCCAGTCCTACGCCATCTAGTAAGACCCCACTGGAAGCGTGTGTCATTTGCAATTCTATTTTTTAAGTTCATTTTCTACAGCCAGTGCCTACTTCATGAGGTCAACTGAGATTATTATATACATGAAATATCTTTCTCAACAATAAAGTATCCATATCAGATTTTATTGTTTTCAAAAAGAGAAAATATACTTTCTCATGGACAATCAGATCTTTGTATAATCGTGATTCTCATACCTGGTTCTCTAATCTACTCAGTTTCTTCAAGCTCTCTACTAGAAGAGGCCAAATGTGTTCATGAAGCAGGGGACTGTATCTCACCACTGCTCTGTATGCCGGCTCGTGTGTCCATCTTGCTGGGTGGGAAGAGGAAAACCCAAGTAGCTCACAGGTGAAAAGAAACAGGACTCAAGAAAAAAAATAATAAGATGTATTTAAAAACAGACTTCTCCAGTTGGCATTTCGTACAAAGTAACTAACAATTCTTTCCAACCCTTCACATTGTTTCTTTTGTTCTTAACAGTCCTCTTGCAGCTTTAATTCTTGAAATTCATGTGGCAGCACCAGACATTATATCCCCAAAGGGAGAGGTATTAGTTAACCATTTTCTTGGTCATTCTTGTCTGAACGCAAATGGACAAATTCTTAAGCCCTCTTACTCATATCACGATGACCATTTGGAAAAAAATTAAACTTGCATATGAAAATAAAAACAAAACCACACACAAAAAACCCCTGCAGATAATAAATATCGCCGATTCACTTATTTTCAACAAAGTCCAATTTTATTCATTCTTAATATCCTTGCAGTCCATTGTATACCTTCTGCACTGATCCTTGTCTCAGAAGCTGTTTGATACCTGAAGAAAGAACAAACAATGACTATATTAACAAATATCTAACTTTTCTAGAGTTTAAAGAACAAATTTCACTGGGAGGCTCAAAAAGGCCTATGACAACCAAAGATCTGAATGAAACAAACTGCCAACCTCCAGCATCACCATAGGGGGCGCTGGCCACACATGCACAGTAAGTAACCATGAAACCACATCTACTTCTCTCAGGCCTACATACCACACAAAATATGAAGGAAAACTCTCCAGCTATGTCTTTTATTTCTTCTTCTTTGTCCTCTTTGCAGTTTTTAATCTCTTCCAACACTTTTTTCTTATTATTTAAATGGCCCAAACTGGGCCCTCTTTCCAACCAATCATCTACCATCCTCCCCAAGTCTCTGATCCTCCTACTGTACACCTCATCTTCCACTTTAGTTTGGTTTAGCTCGTTCATTTTAAGTGACTTAGTTTTACCCCCATACAACTGTCACTCCCTAGACTTCAAAGCCCAGCTCGCACAACCTTTCACACAGCAACAGTAGAATTTTTATTACTCCCTTTAAGGAGAAATGTAAGTTCACCGCCACCTTGTGTTATGCTAGTGCTAACAGCTGATGTCTCATGTCATTGGACATGTTTTTTACTTTCACTTTGCTCTCATATGCACACACACACTCATATGCACACACAGACACACTCCTTGTGCACCATACCTTCTCTTGCTTCTTCTGTTAACTGTTCTTTTGGAAAATCCACATCAAAAGTGATTATCAAAGAGCCCTTGATATTATTATTGTCAAAATTGGGGAGCCCCTCCCCTTTCTTCCACAGCTTGGCTCCTGGCCTGGTGATCTTGTCCCGGGATATATGTACCTAGAAAGCAAAAGGGAAGGCCTGGTGTTGACTGGCTACCCAAAGAACGTCGCACGGCTTCCTGGAGGCACTACTGCGCACAGTGGATGTCACAGCTCAGCAAAAAAAGGATGAGAGGCACCGACTTTTTAAAATACCGGGGAAAAAAGCAAACAAGTAGTAAAAAAAATAAGGCTTTTGCCAATGGAAATTGGGTAGAAGGTTACACAGTCAACTCTGAGCACCTCCAGGTGGTGCTGTTACTGCCCAGTGCTCAGGGGAGCAAGAAGAGTCAGACTGAGAAAGGAATCCTGGTGGCTCTAAAGCAGGGAAGTGGCTGAAATAATTTAAAACACCTCACACGAAAGCTTTGAGAAGGCTTTAAAAGGCAGGAAAATTGGTTTGTTTACCTTGTGACCATCCAAGTGAGTAATATCCATCTCAAAGCCGACCAGAGACTCGACCAGTGAGATGGTTACATTTGTGTACAGATCATCCCCTCTTCTTTCAAATATTCGGTGCCTAAAAATAAAACAAGGGAACTCTTTCAAACAAGCACCCCTTGGACACACTTTCAGGGACAGCCTCAAGGCTTCAAAGCCTTATTTATCTTACCGAACCTTATTCTTAAGGAAGTTACAATCACTGGAAAACAAACTATACAAGGAAAACTCCCAGTTTTTTTTTGAGATAGGGTCTCGCTTTGTAGTTCAGACTGGCTCTGAGCAAACTATGTAGCCTGGCAAGCCTCGAACTCAGCAATCCTCCTGCCTCTGCCTCCTGAGTGCTGGGATTACAGGCGTGAGCCACCACACCCAGCATTGTGGGGTGTGGTACTGATTGCTGGTGGGCGTGAGTTACCACACCCAATATCATATCATTGTATGTGGTTACCAGGATCGAACCAGGGACCTATGCTTGCTAGGCAGGTGCCAGAACCACTGAGCTAAATCTCCAGCCTAAAACTCCCAGTTTTTAGGTTATAAAAAAAGAAGTAATGTTCAGCAGTAGGGGCTGGGGACACAGGCATCAGAAACAAATCTGTATGGTTTGCTGAGCGGGACCCATGAGCCCAGGGTGGACTCAAGACGAGGTAAAGTGAGAACAGGGAAACGGAGAGGGACTCGACAGAGACCAGGACTTGGGACGGTACTGGGCTCACTGAGGGAACAGCGTACGCTCCAGTTTCTCAAGGAAATGACAAGAAGGACAGACAACCAGTAAGAGAAGCTGGGGAAAGACAACGGAATGCGAAGGGGTAGCCCTCAGCAGAGGGAGGCCACTTCTCTGTATTCTGGTGGGAACCCTGTTTTAATCAGTCCTGAGATGAGAAGTCTCTCTGGGCTCTAACTGGTAACAAGAGAGAAACAGTAAACAAGAAAGCCCAAGTTCTGGACTGGTAACAAGTTTGGTAAAAGATCTTTTGGTAAAAGATCATCTAAGCAGCATGTCACCTCGAAGAGAAGCCTATGAATGGAGCAGCTACATGGTATGTGACAGAAGGTCCTTCCCACAGGAAAGCCTCCCGTTCTTGAACAGTGCCATAGTCCACCAGCTAGAAATTGCAGCCTTCTTTGGCTCCTCTCCCTGTTAACCTTTAAACTAAAACGGTTCCTTATGTTTCGATTCCTTCCTGCTAGCATTGCTTTGATTTATAAGCCCTATATCAATAAATTATTGGGGCTCAATCCCAACCACCAAGCCCAAATTTTCAGTAATGCAGTTATAAATAACTGCTGATGCTATAATAGGAGAAAACAGAGGAAAAGGTCTGCATACATTATCTCTATAGTCTGAATCATCTGAAAAGCAGGGACTAAATAGCCTCTCAGATTCAGTTACTTACTTGACAACTTTGATGCGGAATCGTAAATCCCCAGGTTCCCCATCCACGTGAGGCTCACCTGGGCAGAGAAGATCCACACACACAACGTCACACACCACAGAGCCACCAGGGAGCCGGAAGAAGTTAACACCCCAACTAGAGTTACATATCTTCCTTACTGTCAAGTGAAAGCTAATCCATTAAGATCTGGGCATGCTAAATTTTGATGAAGCTTAGGCCACCTGATAGTAACTTTTGGCCATGATATTCAAAGGATGAACAGTCATGCTAATGCTTCAGTGATTAACTGGTCATAATATCCTAACACTGGCTGAAGAGTATTAGAAATGACATATTCAGTGACTATGCAGCCGTATACGACATGCGGTGAGGCAGAAGTGAGAGACAGTCATTCACCAACAAGCATTATCAGCTATGATAAGAAAATCATCCATATTTACCTTCTCCGATGAAAGGGTATTCCATGCCATCTCTCACTCCAGGTTCTATTTCTACTTCTAGTGTTCGTTCTTCATTCACTAGTCTGAGATAAACAGGATTTAAAAAGAAAATACAAATGAAACCCCAGATACATATAAAGTTCTATGTGTTCTATCAGACCTTTTTCTTCAAAACTTTATTATGCCTCTCCACTTCTACGTGCCACCATCCAGGGCAAAGCTACTATGTCTTACAAAAACATGTCAGACTGTTCTAATGGCCCAAGTAGGAAGTGAACAGTAATATTTCTCAAGCATTCACAGGAGTAAAGGTCACTGCTCATTAGTTTAAAAATTAAAAGGAGGTATCTTAAAATTCACATTTGTTTGTTCTATCCTTTGAGAGAATATGGTAGGGAGAGAGCTAATGAGACAAATGAGACTGCTCAGGTGTGTATTGGCAGCAGCACAGAGGTGACTCACTTACTTGACATTGGGACACTCATCACAGACCACTTCCTGGGTCATCTGGAAGCGCCCAGGGCCCAGCTGAGTGGTTCTCATCTCTTGCCGACAGTTACATTTCCGTTTGCCAGGAGCTTGCCTGGCCACAGGCTTGTTTCTCACTACCTAAGAAAAGCATAAAAATAGGCTTCAGTTTCCTCAATCGATGAGAGCTCTGCACACAAGCCTGGGCTGGAATTTCCCCTTTTGTGGCAACTATCCCTCAGAGGGAGACCTAAAGCTGACAGAGCTCTCAGAACAGTAAGTGAGGCCCCAAGCAGTAATGAACCGGACAGATACTTCACACCCTCCCATTGGCTTGAACCACTAGCGGTACATGCATGACTGTCCCACTGGGTAGCTCATACCACTTGATGGGATTGTTCCACACTGCCCGAAGGGACAGTCATGTACATACCACCTTTGGTTCAGAGCTGTCCGCCAGTGAGACATGAGTCATGGCCAAAATGTGAACAGTTAAATGACTCAAATTCTAAAGTTGGAATAAGAAGAGAGCTGAAAATAAAGCACATGCTCCCAGCCACAAATAAGTGCTACTGAATTAAAGTAGTTCACAGCCTTACAGCCCTGTAAGAAACCTCAAGCTGTACAAAGTGTAAGCTCCATAGGAAAACCGCTAGGCTCAAAAGGAGCCGCTACGTGGTTACCATCTAACCCTGTGATTAATGAAAATGCCTCCTTGTTTCAGGTAACTCAACCCAGGTTACTCTCCGGTGCTGTCTAATGCACACGTGTTCATACACGGGAACACAAGAGACACAATCTCTTCGTGGTTAACTGCTATCAAATGTCTGAACCCTCTAAGCGAAGTTGATAAACATAAAGAAATCATTCCTGTTTTTGTCTCACTACAACACACAGCAAAAGGACACAAACAGTTCGGAGAAAAATCCCTTTTGGCCTGTCAACATACGAGAAAGCCCAGGTCAACCGGATAATTATAGCAAGAATAAAGTAATTAGAACACACATTTTTGAGCACTTACTATCTGCTGAGCCATGCTCTAAACCTCTTGGTTTTAGGCAAAAGTACAAGTTCTGGCAGTTGATATTAGCAGCTGTATTGCTTGAACTTACTTCCACAAAATTTCCTGCATACACTTCTTCCAAGGTGACTTCTAGATCTACAATAATATCACTTCCTCTTGGAATGTTTCTGTCTTGCTGACGAGGGGTTCCTCCAAACATGAAACCAAAATCTCCAAAGAAGCTATAGATAAGTGTGAAATTGTCAGGAAAAGAAATCTCAGTTTATGTCCCATAATTATTCAATTTTTTTCACATTGATAAATTATTGCTGTTTTCTGACCCACTGCACAAAACAGAATATTTTTAATACACTGTCATATACTGTATGCAGTTTTGAATTTATATAGTATTTTTTACATTGCAACAATATCACTGCCCACCACAAAAAAGTGTAGCTTTTGAGGGAACACAATCCATATACACAGTACAGCACTTATACATCCTGTATACTTTTGAAGCAAATGTTGGTCTCCACCAATAAAATAATCTGCCTCAACACTGAAAAGATCCAGATAGGGCAGATTTATTGAGAAAGGGCAAAGTATATATAACCCGCTGGTTACAAAATTCTTTTTTTTTTTTTTTTGAGACAGGGTCTCGCTTTGTAGTTCAGGCTGGCCCTGAGCTCACTATGTAGCCCAGGCAAGCCTCAAACTCAGCAATCCTCCTGTCTCTGCCTCCCGAGTGCTGGGATGACAGGCGTGAGCCACCATGCCCGGCACTGTGGTATGTGGTATTGATGGCTGGTGGGCGTGAGTCTCCATGCCCAGCATTGTATGTGGTTACCGGGGATCAAACTCAGGACCTTGCACTTGCAAGGCAGGCGCCGGAACCACTGAGCCAACCCTCTGGCCCAGTTACAAAATTCTTAAGAATAGTTTTGAACATATGTACTGTTGCCTTTATGTGCTTTAAAGAAGGTAACTTTGGTGAAAGAAGCCACTACCCTGTACAGAAACCTTCGGAGCACTATTTTAAATAAGCTAAAATAGCACTGACCTTAATAATCCTAATCTTTTAGAAAAACTAAGTTCTGACCTCTACAGGACTGAAATTAATTTGTGTCAGCAACAAGATAATTACTTTGAGAGAAGTAGTAGCTTTCATCAGTGGTGGCATTTTATAAGTCTGAGATACTAAAACGGTAATGATGACCAGTATGAAATTCCCTCTCCCACCAACCACCCCAGGAGGTTGTATTCTGGAGCCTTGAAAGAGGGGAGAGAGGGTGGTGTGCATGTGGGGGAAGCTGTTCCTCTTTCTGATACCCCACACACACTCTGAGCGGTCCAGGGGAATAGACACTTTCCTGTGGTCTAAAAGAGCTGCACTGATCTCAGGAGAGAAAGGTACTCTAACCACCACACATCTTTGCAGGTCCTAAGTCACCCTGAATACTAAATGGAAAAGGCTACTGGATGCCACAATAATCCTTATCTCTGGGGGAAGACATCATAGATGCCTTTGAGAATCTGAATAAAGAAATAAACTGTAGCCAGGCGTGGTGGCTCAAGCCTGTCATCCCAGCACTCGGGAGGCAGAGGCAGGAGGATTACTGAGTTCGAGGCTTGCCTGGGCTACATAGTGAGCTCAGGGCCAGCCTGAACTACAAAGCGAGACCCTGTCTCAAAAAAAAAAAAAAAAGAAATAAGCTGTATCCCTTGAAAAATGCAAATTCAAACATCTTTTTGTTTTTAACTTCAGACCTGGAACCTAAACTAAGATCTCACAGTACATGGCAGTATAGAGAGAGTCAAATGTCAACAAAAGAGGTTCAAAGAGTGCAGAGGGTTCATCATTCCAGCCACCCCTCACTCCCAGGGAGGAGAAAAGGAGCCTCCGCCCTAATCCCTTCTCCAGGGTGATTGTCAGAATCATCCCTTTCTTGTTGACAGGACCAAAGAGGGAGCTCTAAGTACGACAGTAGGGATTTTTCTCTGCTTCTACGAATAATTTTGCTCATTAAACCTCTGAGTGATCCATCCCCAGACACTAATATTTTGAAGATGGGTAAATTACTTACTGTGAGAAAATGTCTCCATGGGAGCTCTGATGACCATCTTTTAATCCTTCCTCACCGTAAGTATCATACTGTTTCCGTTTCTCACTATCTGACAGCACCTGGCAGTAAAAGCCAATGGAGACGATCACACCTGGTAATATTCAGTCAAGGTACATTCATACGTACGGTTCTTTCTTCATTCTGATACTGTGTCTAGGATTTCAGGGAAGTGTAGCTTTCATTAATATATGTATTAATATATTAACAAATAATAAAATACATTAATATATGTATGTTATTTTCTCTAACAGATTAAACTCTTCAACGTACTGTCCGTTCCAGATGGTCTAATTTATGTATTTAATATGAAGTTAACAAACCTCACTTAGTAACTTAAATCAGAGTTGAACAACGTGGCTGGGACAGTCAGGGGCTGGTAGGAGAGGGGGAGACAGACTGCTTGGGCTTATGCGGTTTAACTCCAGTGCTTAAGCTGCTCATGCTGTTCATCCACATGCTGTCTTTTCTCTCTGGTCTTTAAACAAGGCTATGACCACAGCAGGTCAAGTTTAGGAAATTGGATGGTTTTATTCTCGAACTCCTTATCTTCATGTTTTGGGATATGCAGAAATCCACTTACGGAAGAATGCCGCCAGCCACTGATATTTTTTACTTTGTTTTATAGTGTCCTGAGTTTAAACTATATAGAAAGTAAGAAGGGACATTATTCTATGAGGCTGTTCAAGGTCAGTTTCACTGCATGAATATTCAGTAATTTTACAGAACTATATAGTCATGGCTATATGCTTTCTTATCATACCCATTCTCTCTGTATCATATCCAATAATGTAATGATTAGGTTTCTATGTTCTGAAGAAGAGAGGAAACACACACACACACACACACACACACACACACACACACACAATGCATGAGACCTAGTAAAAGAGAGTCTGGAACTAGACGGGGCTTGTTGACCCACCCTGAAAAAACAAAAACAAAAAGAGAAAAACCTGATAGGCACAGTCAAACAGGACATACTTTTGGCTCAGGGACCACGGTAAACCTTAAAGACATAGTTCGAAGGACACACAGATGTTTTAGTGTGTCAGAGAAGCAAAGACAAAGAGGTTGGTGCTCATTAGATCACTAAGCTCTCAATACCACTGCAATAAAGGCACCATAAAAGACCAGATGAGAGGAAGGGATGTTTTGGAAAATGACTTTCGGAAGCAGAAAAGGGCAGAATTAACCTAAAAACAAAAACAAGCTCTTTTTACACAACTTTTATTCCCAGTAATGTTCCAGCCTCCTTCTGATATTATTCAGATGAAGCAATGAACACTATTTAGTTCTATAAAAAGCACCATCTCAAAACCTGAGAAAAGACCACTAAAATCAAGTGCTTTCTGGACACCAGCAGCTTCTGTAAAGACCTCCCCAAAACTACCAGCAAAATCATCTCTTATCATTTATTCCTCTTCAAATACATCATATAACTTTACTTACTGTCTTAGAAACTGTTCTACTTCTTTCTCTCAAGGTGAGTTCTTGTTGTGTTGCTGAGGCTGGCCTAGGTCCCTGGGCTTCCCCAATCTTCTTGTCTCAGACTCCCAAGGGGCCGGGAGCCCTTGGAAAATAGTCCATACTTGGACTATTTTATTTTTAAAAGGATAAAATAAAAGGTCCTGGGCTGGAAATTTAGCTCAGTGGTTCCGACACTTGCCTACCAAGCGCAAGGTCCCTAGTTTGATCCCTAGTAACCACATACAACAATACTGGGTGTGGTGACTCACACCCACCAGCAATCAGTTCCACATACCACAATGCTGCGTGAGGTGGCTCATGTCTGTAATCCCAGCACTCGGGAGGCAGAAGCAAGAGGACTGCTTTGAGCTCAAAGCTTACCTGGGCTACACAATGAGTTTAGGATCAGCTTGAACTACAAAGTAAGATCCTGTCTCAAAAAAATGAATAAAAAATAAAAGGTCCTTAGTTGACTAGATAACCAACCTGCAGATTCTTTTTTTTTTTTTTTTTTGAGACAGGGTCTCGCTTTGTAGTTCAGGCTAGCTCTGAGCTCACTATGTATCCAGGTAAGCCTCGAACTCAGCAATCCTCCTTCCTCTGCCTCCAAATGCTGGGATTATAGGCGTGAGCCACCACGCCCGGCACTGTGGTATGTGGTATTGATTGCTGGTAGGCATGAGTCACCATGCCCAGCATTATATGTGGTTACCAGGGATCAAACTCAGGACCTTGAGCTTGTGAGGCAGGCGCCAGAACCACTCAGCTAAATCTCTGGCCCTCAACATGCAGATTCTTAATCAATTAAAATGCCAACCATATTCCCAGTTCAGAAGAGAAAACAAATGTGTTTGCTTAAGACTCTTCAGTATGTACCGAGACACTGATTTGTGAACACTCATTCACCTGGAGCAAGAGGGAATCAAGCTTGAATGATTACAAAGGAAAAAGAAAAGACCAAAAAGACTGTCAAGAGTTGACTTAGCTGCAATTTGAAAAAATGATATATTTAGAGTCTCCATGGATGAAGCGCAGGCTAGATTCTTTACCAAGTGCTATACAGTCAAGTTTCCCAGGCAGCACCTGTGCTACTCAACTCCTAGCAAACAGTGGGACTACTCATGAGAAATAAGAGCACCAAACACAGAATCCATATATATATATATATATTTTTTTTTTTTTTTCTTTTTGAGACAGGGTCTCACTTTATAGTTCAGGCTGGCCCTGAGCTCACTATGGTGCTCAGGCAAGCCACCGCGAACTCAGCAATCCTCCTGTCTCTGCCTCCCAAGTGCTGGGATTACAGGCGTGAGCCACCAGGCCCAGCATCGTGGTATGCGGTGTTGATTGTTGGTGGGCGTGTTTCCAGGCCCAGCATTATATGTGGTTACTGGGGATCGAACTCAGGACCTTGCGCTTGCGAGGCAGGCACCGGAACCACTGAGCTAACCCTCCGGCCCAGAATCCATATTATTGACAAGGAACTAAGGTGTTACATATAATTTTAAAAGGGCCATTCACCCTCTCAAGTTTATTCATGGGTCCCAAGTTAAGAATTTTTGTCCTATGAAATCTTTGAAGGTTTGGAGAGAAGAAAGACCTTAATATCTAGCAACTAACTGATTGCATTTTATAATATATATTCAATTATATGACAAAACCTATCCAGGGGTATTATCAACTCCTTTGATATAAAGCAAGAAAAGTGAACTCATTACAATCTTCATTGGTCCCTACTGAAAACCCATGGGGAGGCAGAATGTCATTATCATGTTTTATCTCTTATCCTGTCTGTTAGTTGTTTGGCCCCTATGGGCATTTAGTTTTAAACTCCTCACTTAGGTTTGTTTGTATTTCTCGCTCTATCTCCAAAACTGATGGACTGATAGAGCAATTTTTACTTATAATCTATCAATCTGACTTTCATTGTTTATCATTATCCCCCTCATTACTATAAACATGATAAAGGTAGGAAACAGCATCTACGAACATGAATGTAACTGTAATATCCACAATGTAGCATTGAGTACTATTCTTACCTTTATCTACAGTCTACTTTTAAATAGAAATTACCTAAAGGAGCATTTCTAAGTGTTTTGTAGCTTTTTCAGCTCTAGAGGGTTTGTTCATATATCACTTTTTTTGTTTTCTTTTCTTTTTTTTTGTTTTTGAGACAAGGTCTGACTGTGCAACTCAGGCTGGCCTTGAATTCACAATGTAACCCATGCTGACCTCTAACTAGCATGATCCTTTTGTCTCAACCTCCTTACAGGTGTGTGCCATCACACCCAGCTATCTTTCCTTTTTTGTTATTGTGTTTTTCTTTTCTTGGTTTTGTTTTGTTTTGTTTGTGGTACCAGGGAATCGAACTTGTGCCCTGTGCTTCCAAAGTAAATGTAGTACCACTTGAACTAAATCCCCAGCCCAGCTATCTTTCTTCTTGGCTCACCTCATAAGCAGCACCCAGATCCTGGAATCTCTCCTGGGCTTGGGGATCATCAGGATTCCTGTCAGGATGGAGCTGTAGGGCTAGCTTCCTGTAGGCCTTTTTAATGTCCTTTATAGAGGCACTGCGTGGCACCCCCAGGATCTTGTAGAAATCTCGCCTGGAAAGGAGATCAGAATACTTTGTTAAAGAATTATACATTTTTTAAAATTAAAAAGTCATTTCTCCCCTTTACATCTTAAGTCTGTCTGAGCAAAGAGACACAAAAATGAAGGTGCATGTGACACACACGCACACGTATGCACACATACACATACACATGTGCACACACAGTAAATAAACATACCACTGTTTATAATGAGTCTTATCGACTGACTCATCACAGTGTGAGAAGCAAAGGATTTTAGGGCCAATGTTAAATTATTCCAAACATCTGTGGCACTCTTTTTAAAAACTGCTCTCAGTTAAACAATTTGTCTAGGTCTGAGGATACCGTACAGGGCTAGAGGGCTTGCCTATCACGTATGAAGCCCTGGGTTTGATCTCCAGCACCACCAGAAAAGGTTAAAAAAAATTTTTTTTTCTTATTCTATGGCCACATGTTATTTTGGGGCAATAACCATATAATCTAATCAACTCTCCCTTTTTCCTTATACTGGTTCCAAATGACCTCTGACTGTTTCCAAGGGTCAAATAACCTTAAAAAATGGTTTCTTTATTAAAAAAGATTACGTCATGAAAAGGTCCTAACAATAAGACTTTCAGAACAGTAAAGATAAGGTAACTCGAGGCTAACTTCAGAGGTTAAAATCTTCTGGCTCACCTGGACTACACTCAGGAAAGAGTAACTGCTTGGGCTGCATGTGAGATACATAACACAGTTAATGTACGTAAGTAACAAAACTTCCTTTTTACAAGTTTTTTATTATAGTAAAGTGGCCCACATGCCACAGAGTGGACACACCTGGGTTACACCAGAGCCCAAATAATTCTTAAGACAGGCTAACATCCATCTAGATGTGTGAACTGTACTGTTTTGATTTTTAATTTTTTTCCTGAAAGCAAAGGGAAACTATGTTTGCATTCATTTCTAATAGTTTATCTAGATCAAATCTTTATGATAGACAGCTTCTAAAGCTCATAAGCAGGAGTCTGTATGCCTTAGTAGCAGTGAAAATGCATGTGGCAGGCCAGGGATGTACATGTAGCTCAGTGGTGCTGCCGCCTGCCTGGCAAGTGCAAAGATCTGAGTTCAATCCCTGATTCTGCAAGAAAGGAAAGAAAATGCATACGTCATGAAGTGGGAGACAAGAAAGAAACCCACTGACCTTGTCAGGGATAATGCTGGAATTAAATTAATTATAAAGGGAATGGGAAATGGTAATGAGAAGACAGTATAAGACATAGTAAACTTTCAGAACAGGGATCCTATCAAATAAACACTAAAAATCTTTTCCTTTGCCAGAGTAATGTTAGCCACCAGAATTTATTCACCAAATTCATTCTCTCAACACTGATAGGGACATTATTCACACCTGAAA